>JAJJMC010015296.1:4822205-4940373 GCA_023531435.1 Papaver californicum
CCCCCCCCCCCATTCTCTGATGTGCTAGAAGACACAGATGATGCCCTAGTTCTAGGCATTATACAAAGTAAAAGCGAAAAGAAATCAAAAATTTTGTAGATGCAAAAGCTAACCAACGCAACATAGGGCCAATGTGTACACCCAATTTCACAAAAGAGGCCAATTTCTGTAGCAACCCTAGAAAAGACTCTAAACCGAATCACAAAAATGTGACCAATTTCTTCAAGAACCCTAAAGAAGTCTATAAACTCTATGACAATATTTACCGAAATTAATTCAAACCTAAATAGACAAACTACACTAAAAGAGTATGGAGGGGGAGAAGATGGGCGCATAATACCTTGAACACACCAGCGTGGAGCCAACAAACCCATCGATCCTCAAATCAACAGATGAAAATGAAAATCCAGCCAACACGTTCAAATTGAAAGAATCCCGCTCATCCGCATTGAATGAAGTCCGTGAAATCCGTGAAATACGTGAAGCAACTGAAATAATCACTCCACCGATCAAGTCGCAAGCTGGATCTGAAGCTCCATTAATGGCATCTCCAAAGTCGCCTCCATTTGAACCGGAGCTTCTCTCTCCTCTCTCTCTTTCTCCATTATTATTATTATTATTATTATTATTATTAATATTATTATTATAAAAGACTTTCATTAAAGGGAGAAAAATGTTTTTCATTCAGAAAGGGGTAGGGGCACAGCTTGTGGCAAGGCTCCCTACCAACGCTATGTAAAAATATTTTTCTCCCTTTAATAAAAGTCTTTTATTATTATTATTATTATTATTATTATTATTTTTTAAATTGAGAAATTTATTGGATGAAAAAGGCCTTTACACTGAAACAGAAGGAAGCCTAGCCACAAGCTGGGATCCCACTCCTTTTTGGATCGCTAATCCTAGTCTGAAGAAAAGAGAGTTGCCGATTTTGTGGTTGTAATTAAAGCTAGCTATACAGTTTTGCAACCTCTTTACAAAAATAATCTTGTCCTCTCCTAGTTCAACTAGGGTCGTAAAGGATAGCACACCCAGTCCGTATCCGTGAGCCACACACTTGTCCGTATATTTGGTGCATTTCCGGGTGATAGCGTTCGAGATGGCTTGACAGGGCGAAAATGCTACTCTCCCTCCACCTATGAAAGGGGACACTCCAGTGACGTCGAAGCAGACATCCCGGCCATTCTCCCAATTAAATACAAGGATATCCGCTGGCCGTAGGGAACGCTCATCGTCCCCCAAAAAGCCCAAAGGCGCCTTTTTCCCAATTATTATTATTATTATTATTATTATTATTATTATTATTATTATTATTATTATTATTATTATCTTCTTCTTTTTTGGGTCTAAATAAAATATAATAATGGGGCTTTGTCTCAATCACTTTACTTCATCCCAACATTGATAACAAGGCGATGTTGGTGCCCCACCAAATCACTTATAGAAACACATAAAATTACAAAATAAAAACAGAACGTGACATGGTGACGACTATCATGTTATTCCTAACACCTGAGCTCTGTCCTTTTATGAATAAACCATTTAGCTGGGTCCTTAACTCCTATAGCAAAGAAATTTGTTTCCATCTACTTAGAGTGGTTAGTGTCATCCTGAATTGTTCACAAGTTTCTAAATTTTAGAGTTTTTGGTACAACTAAATTTTTTAAATTTTTCTCTCTTACCCCCAAACTAAAATTGAACATAGTCCTCGATGTTCTAAAGATAACTGAATGAAAGCAGGAACAAAGATTAATAATGATCAAAGTAAAAGATATAGGGAAGGATATTACCAGCACCGTGTACCAAAAGAATATGGGTTTCCTCCCATAAAGCGCTAAATTTAAAGTCTTTAACCAGACCAAGAAAGGATTAGTCACAATTTACGAATCATTTAATAATAATTGAAATAACTGCGGATCCTTGAGGTCAATCAGATTTGACTTATAGAGTTGACCACAATAGAATAAATGGAAGTGGTCATTCTTAAGAAAATGTGTCGATTCAAACTTTCTAGAATAATCATATTTAGTTTCAAAAATTAAAAATCGACACATTTGAAGTTGAAACATTCCCACATTTGGTAAAAATATTGGTGGGACAACAAAATCAATCATGGTATCATGGACCGGGTAAACCACATCAACCAGATGATGGGTTTCTAACAACTGAATTTCCTTCTGGACATGATTAGGTTCGGGAAACAGTTGTTGGACTCTAAAACACTAGTATCGGAATAAACTCGTTCCTCTAAACCATCATCATCTTCATAATAACAAGAAAATATTTCACCGTCCATAATAATAGTATCTCTAGTTAAATCCATTTCCTCTTGAATAGGTAAATAATAATTAATAATATTAGGATTTAAACTAGAAAAATGATTATCATCATGAAGCTCAGGTGGTGTAAAAATTTCCTGATCATTATGACTTCGAATTTCTAATTCTTCATCAACATTATCCTCATCATCATAAAAATATGAAGATGACTGAACCTTATCTAAACAAGTAGTGTCTTCAATTATAACCTCGCCCTCTAGATTAGGTAAATATTTATCTTTATTATCAAGGGTAAAATTAAAAACACTATTTTGGCACTTAAGTTCATTTTGAGCAATATTAGTATTTGACCATTCATCTTCAATTTCTCCAAAGGTCTCATGAATTTTCTCCTGCACTATGTCTCTCTCACATGACTTTCCAATAAATTTCTTAAGAGACTCATTAATCATTATTTGAGATTCGCGCGAAGTTTCAATGAATTTCTTAAGTGTTTCCTCTAAAGAAAGACTCGTACAACAGGAAGAAATGTGTGGCACTGAAATCTCATATTTATGTTCAGTTTCAACGGATTGATTGAGTTCATTATTCAAAAAAACAGAAGAATTAAGAATTTGAGAAGTTTCCATGAAACGCCTGAGGGTATCTTCTAAAGATGGACTTTCATAAGAAGAATTATGTGGCAACTGTTTGACTAAATCATCCCTATGTGACTCTTCATAAAAAAATTTCATTATTATGTCAGAGTTACGTGAACTTTCAGTCAGCCTTTTGAGTGAATCTTCTAAAGAAATACTTTGATCATAAGAATTATTTTGTTGTAATTGCTTCATTAAATCCTCCAAAGATGGAGAATAAACATTTTGCTCAAGATATTGCTCGTTTACCGGTTCATACGACTGATCGGTGGGTGAATACTAATTGAGATCACTATGGTAAGAACCCTAACCTTCAGAAGGATGGTAGTGGTCCCAAGTACTATCCACACTTTGGTCATAGTACGGGTAATGTTCATTTTGATATTCAGGTCGATATTCATTATATTGGTCCTCATAATACAAGTTCGACAAAAAAATTTAGTGCAAATGCAAGGTTGACTAGATAGGTAAGCTCAGGTGAACTTAGCAGAATATACCTACATCCAAAGACCGGACAAAGGTACGAGGCTAAGGCTTATGGAATTTCAGCTAGTAACTCCCATCAGGCCCACGGTACGGGTTCATCTTACTTTTCCACGGGTTTTCCTAAAATCGGTAGTCTGACGAATGCAATTGGTGTGTGCACAATGTTTTTTTTTCTTATGAACAAAATAAAATAAAATCTAAAATATATACAAAAATAAAAATATTAATTTACTTATTTACAAAATAAAAATCTAAAAAAATATTTAAGAAAATAAAAGTTGGGTTCTATTACTTACCTTTTTTGGTAGGCAATCTCCACAATAAATGTAAGAATATACGTGCACAAAATTAAGGAAAAATTAAAAATTTCTTAATCCCCGGCAGCGACGTCAAAACCTTGATGGGATTTTAATTATGCGGCAAGTGCACGGCTGTGGATGAGACAATATGCAAGTACAATTCGTTCCACGGGGATTTCAAAATCGTAATTTCTAATTTTTATTTAACTTATGTGCTAATGATAAATTGATTTTGATGATTTTATTCTAAATTAAAAATGCTAAAAATACTAAAACTGATTTACTAATGAAAGAAAACCTAGGAATCGAGATTTCATCAACACTGCGCAAACTAGATGTTTGTAACTATTTTTCTATAATTTTCTCAAAATATTACTCAAAACGATTTCGGAGAAAATGTATAAGGTTTTGGAAAATAAATCATTTTAATTCAATTATTTTTCTCAAAGGATTAATAATTTTCTCCACTATAATATGCTTATCTCTGAAAAGAAAATATAACTCAATTAATAAAGCATTAGGACACGTGAATAAATTATTATCGTAATTACACAAGAAAAATAGGACCAAGAGAATTATTAGAGAAAAATAGTCACATCATGCTAGCAAACATAGTTGGACTCCCTCCCTAATCCTAGGTGAGGGCTCTAGCTACTCATTGCAAAAAGAATGGAAGAAGAAATTATCAAAGAAATACAATAAAGAACTGACCATAGGTGTCGCGGAATGAATAGAATCTTTTATTGAATTTACGAATGCTTTTATTGGAGTTGAATGAAGCACATATCTTTAATGTATTAAAGCCCAAAACTGTTGCAGGTACTATTCATAGAACTGTTACAATATATATTAAATTTTAGAGAACAGACCACGGATGTGAACGACAGTTCCCCTTTTACGACGAAGTTCCTCTTTTTTATGACGAAGTTCTTCTTCAAACTTTTGGCCACAGAATCTTCAACCTTTTTGTAACACTTTCTTCATCTTCTTTACGTGAATGTAGAAACCCTAGCTTTTTCTGGATTGATTTTCTATACTTTCTTGCCGAAGCCAACCCCCCCTCAATCATCCTAAAGGTCTTTTATTTATACCAAAACACCAATTAACTCCAAATCTTCGAGAATATCTCTTATTCAATGATAATAATATCTCGGCTATTTTTATTCTTCTTCGAACTCTGATTTTGATCAAATCCCCATCAAATCTTTGATTCTGTTTCTGTAGTTATACCACACGATCTTTATTATGATAGAAACAAATCTTACGTGAAATGGAAAAGAAATCCATACTTCACAAGGTATTATCTCCTCCCTGTATTTTATTCCTTGAGATAAGAATTGTTTTTGTTTCCATTTTTTCACGGCTAACAACTAACGAGATTTTATTTCCTCTATTCGTGCAAAACTTCTCTTTTTTTAAGACAAGAACACTTTCAAAATTTAACCAAATCACGTATGCAGATGAAAGTTTTTTTTTTAATTTAAACAGGTGGGTGCCTTAATCCAACTTGTGGGTGCCTTTATCACTTTTGGATTCTTTTATCATTTTTCTAGCCAATTTCCTCCACATTTATTACTTCTTCAAAAGTACCTAAAAACATAACAAAATAATGATATTAGTACATATTGAGAACTATAAATACAAATGTGATATCAAATTAAGACACAAAAACGTGTCTATCAACAATGTAGAGTCTGGTTCAGCACAACTATTCATAACACAAAAGGTATTTTGGACTACTTTCACTCTGATCTTTGGGGTCCTCTCGGGTGGATTCACATGGTTGTGGTTGATATAGGTTTACTTCATTGATGATTTCTCAAGGAAAGTATGGGTTTTCATACTTAAGCACAAAGATGAAACTTTTATCAAGTTCAAGCAATGGAAGAATATGGTTGAGAAATAAACTGGTAGGCATAGCAAGTGCTTGAGAACAGACAATGGTTTGGAATTTTGTGTGGCTGAGTTTAATGAGTTCTGCAAGGAGGAAGGGATTGTGAGACACCGCACAGTCAGAAAAATACCACAACAAAATGGTGTTATAGAAAGGATGAACAGAACCATAATAGAGAAGGCAAAGTGCATGATCTCCAATGTAGGGTTACCAAGGGTGTTTTGGGCAGAAGCTGCTAACACTTCATCTTATTTAGTGAATAGATCTCCATCAACTGCTATTGAGTGCAAGACTCCAAATGAAGTTTGGACAGGTTCACATGCTAAGTATGAATACTTGAAGATTTTTGGATGCCCATCCTATGCTCATGTGAATGAGGGGAAGCTAGAGACTAGAGCAAAGAAGTATTTCTTGGGTATACATAGGATGTGAAAGGCTACGGGTTATGGTTTCCTGAAGAAAGATCAAATAAGTTTCTTATCAGTAGATATGTGACATTTGATGAGAAATCTATGTTGAAGCCAAAGAATGAAGAACTATATGGAAGAGATGAAGAGAGTGTTAGTGATAAGGTGGAGCTTGGTGACCAGCAGAAACTTGAGATACAAGTTCATGGAAACTATGAGACTTTTGTTTCTGATGAGGATGATCAAGAAATTGTGCAAGAGCCTGCCCAGGAAGAAGAAGCACAAGATCATCAGTACAATCGTGTAAGAGACAGAGTGAGGAGGTAAGTCATACCACCTCAGAGATATGGCCATGATGACTTGGTTGCGTATGCACTTGCAACGGGTGAGATCATGGATGGGGACGAGCCAAGTACCTATCAAGAAGCAATCAATGGAGAAGAATTAACAGAATGGGAAGCTTCTATGATTGAAGAAATTGAGTCTCTTGACAAGAATGGAACCTTGGAGATAGTTGTAAGACCTATGGGGAAGAAGATTATGAGAAGCAAATGGGTCTTCAAGAAGAAAAAAGGTACTTCAAATGGTGAAGGAACAAGGTTCAAAGCAAGGCTTGTGGCAAAGGGGTTTACACAAAGAGAAGGCATTGACTACAATAAGGGTATTTTTTACCATTGTTAAACATAGTTCTATGAGATGCTATATTTGCTTTGAATAATCTAGAGTTAGAGCAACTAGATGTTAAGACATCTTTCCTTATGATAATTTGGAAGAGCGTATTTATATGCAACTAACCAATGGGGTTTGAAGTTCTTGGAAAATAAGATCATGTATGTTTGTTATAGAAATCTTTATATGGGTTAAAGCAATCTCCAAGGCAGTGGTATAAGCGTTTTGATACGTTTATGATTACAAATGGCTATGAAAGGAGTAAGTATGATAGTTGTGTATATCATAAAAAACTCCAAGATGGTACATTTGTGTATTTGCTCTTGTATGTTGATGATATGTTGGTTGCTTGTAAAGACATGCCAGAGATACAGAAGTTGAAAGTGCAGTTGAGTAGTGAGTTTGAGATGAAAGACTTGGGTGCAGCAAAGAAGATATTGGGCATGGAGATTCATAGAAACCGAGATGAAGGCAAGTTGTATTTGTCTCAGAAGGCTTACATCGAGAAGTTGTTGGAAAGGTTTGGTATGAAAGATGCAAAACTAGTAAGTAATCCTTTGGCCTCTCATTTTAGACTCTCTGGAAAACTATCACATCAAACTGCAGATGAGGCAGAGTACATGTCTCGGGTTCCATATGCAAGTGCAGTTGGTAGCATCATGTATGCTATGGGTTGTACAAGGCTAGATATCGCACAAATTATTAGTATGGTAAGTAGATACATGGGAAGTCCCGGGAAGGCTCATTGGCAAGTTGTAAAGTGGATTTTGAGGTATCTAAGGGGCAGTATAGATGTCGGTTTAGTATTTGACAAACACTATGGTGATTCAACAAATGTTGTGGGGTATGTTGATTCTGACAATACAGGTGATCTTAATAGAAAAAGGTCATTGAAAGGTTATACTTTCACATTGTGTGGTAGTACTACCAGTTGGAGGTCGATTTTGTAAAGTATAGTTGCATTATCTACAACTGAGGCAAAATACATGGCAGCCGCAGAAGCAGTGAAGGAAGGTATATGGTTGATGGGTTTAGTTGGTGATTTGGGTTTCAAGAAAGAGAGTGCAAGTTCTGTGACAGTCAAAGTGCCATTCACTTGTCCAAAAACCAGATGTATCATGAGAGAACAAAGCACATCGATGCCAGGTATCATTTTATCAAGGATGCAGTTGAAGAAGGGAAGATAGCGATGCTAAAGGTTCCTACAACGGATAACCCTGCAGACATGTTGACGAAATCGGTTCCAAGTATCAAGTTCAAGCATTGCTTGGACTTAGTTGGTGTTTGCAGGTGCTGAGAGCCCTTGTAAGGGCTGAGCGAAGATGATGATGGATAATGATGAAGTTGTGTGCATTCATATTGCGACTTGACGGTATTCAAGTCAAGGTGGAGATTTGTTATATATGCCTTGAATACTTGTGTATTCTGATTAGGCTTGTCCCTTAAACCTGACCCGTTAGTCCATTCTCTATCTAGGTTAGATATAAGGAGAAGGGATCTCCTTATCATGGAGAGAGAAACTTATGTTATTCAAAGAGAAAGTGTGAGGCACCTAAAAGGGGGCTAGGGTTCTTGAGAGGGGGTTGATTCATTATCTTGTAACCTTGTTTGATACATAATGGACTCATTTCGTCGTCTTCGCAAGCGGATGTAGATCATCTTGATTGAACCACTATAAATCTTTGTGTTGTATGTGTTTGTTTTACTTTGATTTCATATCTTAATTGATTGTGCTAGTTTGTGTCATTTTTTCTAACATAACAATATCAAAACATTTTAGAAAAACTAAACAGAGATTACCAGTTTATAAGTATATGTATCCATATGGTTCAATGGCTGATCAAATTTTTCTGTTTCTTCAATTTCAACTGACTCCATTACCTTTGTTTCTTCTTGCCCTAGTTCTTTCAATGAAACTAAGGTGTGTTCCTGTGAGGGAATACCTGATGAATCTGTTCCTTAAACTCCACAAGCGGTTTCAAGGTTGAAGCTTTCGGATCGTAAATGTTGAGATAATAACCACGGAGTCTAGTATAACCGTAAGTTAAAACACCGTCACTCCTCGTAAGAGCTGCTAATTCGCTATCATCAACCCGAAACTCTTTAGTCCAACCCAAGGACTGATGTTCCTCCCCCTCGTCATGATTTTCATTTTTTTTTGCTAATAGCCATATGTCATAAAGTTCTTCTCCTTCAACAAGTACAGAGACACCAAAAAATAACATCCCATTCAGAACACCTATAGTATTAACCATCCAATCAACGTCTGGTGTTAAAGGAGGTGGTGAGAGATTTTCACAAAACTTTTCCTCCGCCAAGTCGAAAGTCACAATCATTTCTTTAGCACTGTCCATCCAGTAAAGAGCTCCATTACCAAAGACACCTTGGCACCAAAGATATGTGTCAAACTTATGATTCAACTTTCCAAGGTTCCTCCATCCATCACCACTGCCTAGAGTATATACGTGGATTACTGCATACTGGTCCCAATTATTCAGATACATTCCTACAACTTTGTACTCACTGGTTGAAGAAACGTAACCGAATCCACTCGTCCAATCATGAAACTGGTCACAATCTGTCTTGATTTCTGGAAGCATAACATATTCTCGTCCAATCATGAAACTGGTCACAGTCTGTCTTGATTTCTGGAAGCATAACATATTCTTTTGTGATGGGGTTACAGATATAAGTTTTTTCTGGTCCTCGAGAAACACAGATCAAACCATTAGACGAACCCAGAATGCGAGCATTCACAAAAGGCGAGGTGAAACTAAACCTTTTAATTCTCTCAATGGGTGTTGTTAACTCATGATTCACGTTATATTCAAAATAGTGAAAATTTTCATTTTCATATATCAAAGTAGAATTCCATTTATATGAAAAGGCAATAAAACCCGACTTACCAGAATCAGCAGCAGAAGGATTATTCAGATGATGCAAGTGCATTTTAAAAAATGAAGGATGATGAGAAAGATGGTTCCAAGTTTTGCATACTAATTTGCAATCAAGAACCGGTACAGTTGGTACTCGAGTTAAAATGTCTAATATGATCTCCAAAGGGAGAATCTTGAAATAATCCATGGAACCCTTTCAATCTTTAAAGACAGAAACACCAATTCCTTAGACTAAGAGAGTCCATAGGTCTCCCTTCATCAATTTAGAGGCTAATCAAACATTATTCGGCAGCAAAAACATCATTTTCCTCTACAATTTTTTAATATATTGATACAAAGGTTTTGTTTCTAAAGTCATTGCTCCAATGTCCAATCCATTGAAATTTTCATCTTACAATTTAAAATGATTTGTTTTTTTTTTTAGTTTCAAAAGTCATATGCAAAGATTTATAGATTATATTTCTTGTACTTTGAGATCAGGTGATGTCGGGCTTGGGCTTATGTTAATATTTTGGATGGTCCTTTATTCGGTCTTCTGACTTCTGTTCACTTATGTGGCATGAACTCATGAGGCATATGTTGAGTAATGAACCTTCTGATATCCTCGTGTGTATATACCTCCAATTCTATGCTAGGTGCTATAATCCCTTTTCTTTCTTAAGTAGTTGCAAAAATCTCAACAAAATGTTATTAAACAACCAAGAAAATCGCTCCTCAAACGACAATCGCAATCAATCTATATAGATAATACCGTACAACGCCAAGCAACCGGAACTCAAGTCTCTACTACGAGCTGACTAGAATTGGTTCTGCTAAACTAGATTGTTGCATCAACTGTCTTAGTGTCTTCTCAATATGTACCTGTTTATACACACAAAAAGAGGACTACCAATCTGTTTCCAAGGATAGCTGCATGCTCAACTAGCTTCTTATGTGATTACACGACCAAAATGTAGTATTATTAAGCAACTACGATTAGAAATAGCGTCCATAGCCCACCTTAAGTTTTCCGATTTGTCTTATCACTCAACTTTGATGTGTCTTGGTCAGCAGGTTCAGATGGAACTCTACTTAGAAGCCAAACTAGACCTACACCAACCAAAGCGCCAGACAGATGAGCAATGTGATTGACACTCTGCATATAGGAACTTGCGCCCGACATTCTTGTTGAAGCTTGTGCTGCTTCCATCACCTAATTTCCAAACGACCAAAAGTACACTTAAAAATAATCCATTGATGCAGCAGGCATGCATGATATAACCAAAAGATACCCTCAGATTTTGATCAAATTGAAATACCACAACTACAAGAAAAAAAAAATCATCTGTATTATACAAAAGGGAAAATAATAACTATAAGTAGGTTATTATCAGGCCTAGAGAGTAGTATCAGTCAAGGTTCTGTTGGATGTGGAGAAATTCAGTGTTCAATCCAGGTATTGAAACATGATGTAGTTGAATTTGAGCAATACGAGTAACTTCACTAATATATTTTTAAGGAACTCACTCATAAGTTTTTCAAATTTAAATGTACCTTACAAGTAGATTAAATGTTGACACCATTGAGTTTTAAGAGTTTATCGAGTTCTCAATGGAGTCAAAATTAAGGATCAATTTTTAATTCTTATGATATCAGCATACCAATGTTACTGGATGTCAAGAGGATGAATCCATATATAACTTCGATCCTATTATCTTTTTGCAGTAGAAGCAACAAGATTACCTTCTCGATAACAAATTGGCCCAGTATAAGAACTTCAAGGATCTTTCTCCAGTCCCAACACATCTGCAAGAAAACATTAGTGGTAGATAAGATAAATTTAAGTAGCTCAATTCTCATTCCTACAATGATTTTGATAGGTGGCAAAAGAATTGATTAGCCTTACCTTAACCAGAACACTAATAGCAAATAGACCGAACACAGCACCAGACGCTCCAAGAGAAACTGCATTTCTTGGGAGAACCAACCATGACACAAGGTTTGCTCCAACACCTGTTAGAATGTAAGAAGTCCACAGAGCAAAGTTCCCTTCCTCCTCCTCAACAAGCTTCCCTAGAAGCAGAGGAAGAAAAAGAAGATGGAAATAAGACATCTACATAATTTTGGCGACTCTAAAAACCAAAGAGATTTCACACATGTAGAGAAAGAGAGAAATTTACCAAAAATGTACAAGAAAAACAGATTGCTGGAGAGATGGTTCCTGTGAAATTTTATCACCACGAAGGTACTCCAGAAGTTAGAAAACTGAGTATATAACAAATGTTTGAGGATAATACGCATAGATCAAAGATAATAGCTTTTCTATACAAGCATCAAGTCCTTATCATCATGCTATTTTAGATAATGTAAGAAGCATAAAAGAGTAGAGAAGTCTCACCAGTTAGCATGACAGAATGTCGAAGTCACAAACTGGTACCAAACTGGAAGACTGTGGTACAAGTAAAGTCCTTTGATCTCCCTTATCTGAAAAAGAAAAAGAAAAGTGAAACTCCATATCAGTTTTAACTTCGAGAACTTTACATGTCAGCATAGAAATTCCCTTTCATTTATCAAACTAATACTTAGAAAAGGGTGATTGGCAAATACATTTTGTTTTACCATATCTATAATTCATATAACAAACAAAAATAAATGCACAGCTAAATGCAAGTTCAAAACATGGATCCTTCACTAGATTAGTTGATTAAACTAAGTCACAGCTCAACTGCATAGTATATGACTGGAGAAGTAATCTATGTGGTATCGCTCATTAAAAATACAATTGAACCTGCTTTTTACGATCTCACTGTTATGGATTCATAGTTGACTAAGTTTGCAAAAGGCCAAAAGCTAGTGGTATGCATTTTCAAAGTTTCTTATACCAATAACCCATGTTGCAACTTTGGTTTCTCATCGGTTAGAAAAGTACCACAAGCTTAGAGAATCTCTTAAAAAAATTTCATAGATTACTATGAAAGATGTCTGCTTGTTGCAATTGTTAGAATTAGTGTTATCGACTTCACCTATTTTTCATATCAATTCATGGGCCAGTCCACGAAAACGAATAGCTAAATATTAAGCAAAACTCAACTATGCATACGCATTACTATCAAAAGGTTATTAAATTGTAAATATATAAAAAGAACACATCTTACAGTACATGAAACCAATGATCAGCTGCAAAAACTCCAAGATTAATAAGTAAAATCCAGAATATTCCATTCACACGCTTATCCGGCTTCCGTTTATCGTCAGGCTTTCCAAGTTCCAATTGTGATATCATATCTAGTCAAACAAGAATTACACATACATCATTATATCAAAATCAAAATTCTGTATTAAACCCTAAATCTTAAACAGAATTGTCCTCAAAATTAACTAATTCAAGATCAAATTTTTGCTCTATCCATTTCAAATACCAAAATACCCAGACAAACTAGGGCAAATTCATATCAAATTACCCAAGAGAGATAGAGATAATAGAAGGTACAATTTACCTGAGTCGTTGCTCATGTTGCAGACATGTCTAAATCGAGGAGATGTGGGTTTCTTAAGAACCGTTAACTTGTTGCTTTGGTCTCTAAAACTTCCGGTTGAATGCTTAAGAATAGAAGAAGAAATGGCCGGAACTTGGAGGCGGGAACTCGGGAATTTGTTGAAGGTTTTGGCGAGGAATCCATTAGGATTGGGCGGAGGAGGAGCACAGGTGTGGAGTGTGAGAAGACGAGCTAGCTGCCCCATCTTCCCCTTCTGTACTTTTTCTGGGTGCCATTAGAATAAGAACTGCATAAATATGTATGGCCTCTGTGAAGGGCAACCGCGTAAAATTATCATACTTAGTGTGGGTCCATATTCTAGTTATGGCAGTGAGACGGTGGTGTTGCTCGTTCTTAACGAAACAAAATCTTTCTCTCACGAAATCTCCAGTCATTTGAATATTTTCCGGTCACGACGACGGCAATTTTAGGGAAGATTTGAGAGGCACTTTTCTTGATTCTAGGGTTTCGGTAGAATTTAGGTTTTGGAATTTGGGTCTTGTTTATGAGCTCGAGTTACCTACTTACCATTATGTATTTGGTTGGGGCTTCATCCACTTTAGTATTGGGTTTTCCATACAGGAAATTTGTTGATTGGTCCAAAATTCCCGGATCCGTTAATTTATGGTCCATCCAGAAAAAGCATTTAACCGGAGGTTCAAAAAGCTTTTAAAAGTACAAAATTACCTTCTTTCCCATTACAACTCACGTGTGAATAAATCACGTTTTTCCCTATTCTTCGTTATTTCTTCTTCTTCTTCCAAAACAGAGTTTTCTCTCTACAGTATACCTAAATCCTTCTCATCCTCTTTTACCTTATTTCTCCTAATATTGAAGTGATCTTCCTAATCAATCGTCAACAAGATCGAAGATAATCAACGAGAAAAACCTAGATTCGTTGAAATCGTTACAAAAATCTATTGAAACCATCATAAAATTCATTAAGAAACCAAAATCTAAACAAAAGAAATGTTAAGAACAAGAAGAAAAGAACAAAAAATCGGACAAGTAAAATAATAGAAGAAGAGATCACTCCCAAATCAGCAGAAGAAAAATATTTTAAAGAATTAGCCACAAATGTTTTTTTTTCACGAATGTTTTCCAATTTTATTTCTCACACGGTGATCCTACAGCATATATCTCCTATTACTCAGTACATATCAAACAATACATATCTCATATTACTCAGTGTACTGAGTAAAAACCTAGTTCACGTTAATATAGAGTACATATCACTATCCACTGGCTAAAAACATAATTCATGTTTTTTAAACAGTACATATCAATATGTAATGAAGGAAAAAGTGTATGATCCCATTAAAATGGAAAAACCTAAATGAAAATACAAAAAAACAGATCCTTATACCAAAAATTCAACAACAAATACGAAATCGAATATCAAAAATTCATTAACAAAAACAGATCTGAAATACCAAAAATTCATCAACGAAAAACGAAATCAAAATCATCAACAAAAACATATCTTTTTTCATATCATGATCCTTCACCAAAATTGAAGAAATCAATTACTAGAAGAAGAAAATAGTATTACTGCACCACCATCAAAAGATAAGAAGAAAAGAAGTAGTAGAAGAACAAAAGAAGAAGAAGATCTCTATTAGTCGCCAATAACAGTACATATTGATCCTTCAAACATATTGATATGTACTGAAGGAAAATATGTACTGAAGGGAAAAGTATATGATCCCACATTACCTATTGATCCAACAATACATATTGATATGTACTGAAGGAAAATAGGTATTGAAGAAAAATGTATATGACCCTACAGTACATATTGGTATACACTAGAGGAAAATATGTACTGAAGGAAATAGACTAGATGATCCAACAATACATATTGATCCAACTGTATATATTGATATGTACTGAAGAAAATATGTACATATTAAAATAAACAACCTTTAATCATATAAAAAATGTAAATATTAGTAACCCGAAACATAAAAGAGGAGTAATCATCACCTTAATCGACTGAATCGCATTGTTTGAATAGAAAAACCTTCATCTTCCAACATTGAATATCAAATCAACACGAAGAAGATTAAAAAGTTTAAAAAAAAATAAAAATTGATGAATTTGTATCTCCTTCTCCTTCTTCTTCATCTTCTTCTTCTTCTTCTTCTTCTTCTTCTTCTTCTCTATATTATTTTCTTCTGTTTCACCGAAACCTTTTTCTTCTCCTTCTTCACCATCACTAGATCTCGATCTCTTTTCATTTTTAGTTAAAAACTATAGATCCAAAAAAAAGAGGAGTAAGATACATGCATCTCTCATTTTCGACGATTATTATCAACTAAATCCAAACACAAAAAATGATAAGCAAGAAGATCGAAGAAGAAAACCCCCTCTCTTTCTTCGGGTGTCTATGTATTATAGACGGAAGGGTGATTTTAGAATTAAAAGTAAAATATGATATACATCACATGTTTAATGGACCAGCGAGTAAAAAAAATAGTCTAAAAATAAAATTTTCCACTAGCGAGTAAATTGGGTTGGACAGGTGGACTACACGTTAATCGGGTCATCAAAACTGGATTAACCAGTAATTCCTAGTTTCTCTATATTAGATTCTTTTGTGGATACTTCTATTTTAATCGGAGGAATTATCAATAGGTACTATTTTGATGGGCCTCATTAGTCGTAAGTCCATCCATTAAAAAGGTATTAACCGGTGATTTTTTTCTTAAAATTAAAAAAAAAATTGAACCCAAATTTTTAATCTCTGGTAAATACACATGCGGAACCTTTTTTATAATTTTTAAAAATATCTAAAATACCCATTATTCTAACAGATTTATATTTATAATCACTAAAGGTTAAGTTTCCTATTTTTGTTTGAGCTAATTTCTTCAGATCCTTTTTTTTTTCTCTTTCCTCTCACTTCTGCAGCTGCTTCTGATTCGACCTAAATTTTTTCGAAGATTGTTTGTGTTTTCAGGTATGTTCTCTAATCATCTTGTTTGATTTTTTTTGTTCGTTTTCTTTTTTTGATTTGTTTTTCGACTAAATCCTGAATATCGGATCGATTTTCATGATGAACTGATTTTGATGATTTACAGTTTTTTTGTTCATTTATCATTTATTTTGTACTTCCTCCGTTCCACTTTAGATGATAGTTTGGAAGTTTTCACCCAGATTAAGAAATGGAGAGTGATATGAAAATTTTCCATTTATGTCCTTAAAAAAAGTCATCAAACATTAATTGCTATTACTGCATTTATAACTAAATTTATAGTTCCAAGATAAAATGTCAGGGTATTATTGGTAGTTTTTTTGGAAAAATTGGAAACTATCAACTAATGTGGAACAAAAAAATAATCATAAACTATCATCTAAAGTGGAACGGAGGGAGTATGATCCAGCAATACATATATGGAATACTGGGAAAGAAACTGTTTTGATTTTGTTATATTTATAGATTCATCACTTTTAGGGTATGAATCAGAAGTACATATATGGAGTACCGAAGATAACATGATTTTTTTTTATCTATAAGATATAGACATCTATCTCTTTGTGTGTGTATGTTTGTGCTTTGATTGGAAATAATTATTCATTTGTTTGTTTTTTATTTTTCTCGGGTTTGTTGTTGTTTTAGTTTTTGGATTCATGGTGCGTTGTAGTTCAATTGATAATTTCAAGTTAGTTTCATGTAAAATTGTTTCGATTCTTTTATATTCGTAGATTCATTACTTATTTTTGACATGTAGTTGATTTTTAGTTTATGAATCAGCATTACATATATGACGTATTGAAAAAATCTGCTTTGATCTTATTATATTCATAATTTTTGTCATTTTTTTTGTTTGATCCAGAAGTACATATATGGAATACTGAAATAAAACGGTTCCAATTTTGTTATATGCATAGGTTCATTACTTATTTTTGACATGTAGTTGATTTATAGTTAATGAATCAGCAGTACATATATGGCATGCTGGAAAAAAAAACTGCTTTGATTTTGTTATATTTCACTTAATTTGTATGATTTAGCAGTACATATATAGAAGACTGAAATAAATCAGCAGTACATATCTTTAGGTAGTCTTTTTTATATACTGAGCACTATCTTTTGGACATACATATAATTTTGTTTTTATCTTGATAGTGTTTTTTTTTTTCAGTATAACATATATGTATTGTTAGATTATGTGACGATCTGCTTTTTTAACTGTTTTTTTATGCAGGTCTCACAATGTTGATGTACTAGGAAGACTTGCTTTGCACTTTTCGCCAAATATGGCATGTGTACCGTTTTTCAAACTGTGGTGTTAAAGATCATCATAACAAGGCTACGTGCAATATTATTCGTTAGTAGCAATAAGCTTGAGATTCAGTGCCGGTAGTACACTTTTGTATCACAATTCAGATTCAGTTTACGCATCATTTAAAAACATTATAGTCAGAGATTAAATTTCAGTTTTTTTCTATAGTTTTTTTACAGTTTGGGGATTATGTACTGTTTATTTTGAGGGACGAAGTAATTTTTACTTAGTGAACAAATTATTCCTTGTGTTATTTTTGACATATGTGAATCATTTGGTTTCTTTGACAATTACCGCATAGATATGTAAATGACTCAACCTTTACAAGTTGGACATGTTTCGTATCTTCTTTTAAGGATTTTTACAAAGCGTGAATTGATCAAGTCAAGCGAAGCTACTTGATCTATTTTCAAGGTTTTGTAATGAATCATTACACAAAAGTTTTAAATGAAATCATTGCAATTCATAGACTCATTTGAAAAATATATCTAATTCAAAGAATCAGATGCATTCAGAGTTTATTCTCACTACATATTAGAATTAAAAAAAACTAATAAAATAACTTGAAACTATGTTTTAGGTTATTTTTTCATGTTGTTATCTTCAGCTAATTCAAAATCAAACCCATTTTTCTAAGTACATCATATATGTACTGTCAGATTCGAGGAAAATAAGATGTTTCATGCTCTGGTTTCCAACTTTCTTCAGGTATAGAGGTTGTAAGCATCTTGCATGCTACAGAGGCGCTTTTTTTCTGCATCTTTAACTAGAGTTGTTCGTCATATCCCAAACTCTTGTGGACTCCATCTCCCAAACTCTTGTTGACTCCCAAATTCTAATTCACACTAGCAAAAGAAAAAGAAACTATCACATATGCACCGACGGGTCATATTAATTAAAACAAATTAGCATTTTTTAGAATAACATATATGTAATGCGAATCTATACTGTCAAAAGCCAAAGAAACTATCATATATGCATCATCGGATCATACTAATCAAAATAAACTAGGATTTTTTAGTATATCAAATATGTACTACCAATTTTCATCTATATTTGAGTTATGTACTGGCGAATCTATCTCTTTGAACAAAAAATTACAAACTTCATGTTACTTTACGATGGTTATTCAAACACTTTCATCAGTATTGAATATATGCACTGGTAGATCTATGTTACAGAAAACAAAAAGCACAAACCCCATGTCACTTATGTTGGTTATTCAAGCATTTTTCATCAGTTTTTGAGTTATGTGCTGGCGAATCTATCTCCTAGAACACAAAATACAAACTGCATGTTACTTATGATGGTTATTTAAGCACTTTCATCAGTATTTGACATATGTACCAGTCGATATATGTTACAGAAAATAAAAAACACAAACCCCGTGTCACTTATGTTGGTTATTCAAGCATTTTTCATCAGTATTTGAGTTATGTACTGGTGAATCTATCTCCTAGAACACAAAATACAAACTGCATGTTACTTATGATGGTTATTCTAGAACTTTCATCAGTATTCGACATATGTACTGGTGGATCTATGTTACAGAAAACAAAAAACATAAACCACGTGTCACTTATGTTGGTTATTCAAGCATTTTTCATCAGTATTTGAGTTATGTACTGGCAAATCTATCTCCTAAAACACAAAATACAAACTGCATGTTACTTATGATGGTTATTCAAGCACTTTTATGTTCTGGTGGATGTATGTTATAGAAAACCAAAAACACAAACTGCATGTCACTTAGGATGGTTGTTCAAGCATTTTTCATCAGTATTTGAGTTATGTACTGGTGAATCTATCTCCTAGAATATTGTCGTACTGCTGATTTGAATAGTCAAAAGCAAAACAAACTATCTTATACGCATTGATGTATCAAATTGTTTAAAATAAACTAGGAACTTTTCAGAAGAACATATATGTACTGCTGATTCATACCTTTTTCTATTACTTTTTCAGCAGATGTATATGTAGACTTCTTCTACTACTTCTCAAACCAGAACGTCTAGGTCATCTACTGTGCTTTTTATCATACAAGTAGATAAAGTAGGGTTTTGGTGATTTTTCGAATGATTTTTCTTCACTGTAAATGTATGTTGATGGTTTCGTATGGTTTTTCTTCATTGTTGATGTATCTTTTTATGGTTTCGTATGATCTTGGTAGGTAATATCATCATCGTCTAATGGTGGTCTAATTTTTTTGTTTCCGTTGATGACTGGAAGAACGAAAAAGAAAGAGGAAAAATGATGATAAAGGAAGAACATAGAAACTGAGTTTTTGATGGGAGAGAGAAAAATATCGAATGATATTAATGATGGTAACTCAAACGTTTGGTTCAAGGGTCTTTGGGTCATTTCCATGTTTTAAACAAATATGAACCCTATAATAAGTTTTTTTTTCTGGTTGGATCCTACTATAACATCTTATATGGGCCTAGGACCTATCAATAAATTTTTCAAAAATTTATATCTATGTGGCTCATAATTTATCTGTCATTTTCCTGCCACAAAATATTCTTTATAACGTTTTTATATACTTCCGTCGTCCCAGAAAAAATGTTCTTATAATTTTTTTTTATTTTATCCTATTTTCTTTACGGAGCGTAAAATAAGAAGTACAAGTGATACCATTAGCAGACTTGATACAAAATTCCATCTAGACATGAACACCTTTTGCTTTCCTCCTATGAACCAGTTTCACTGTTTCCATCTTTTGCTTTCCTCCTATGAACCAGTTTCACTGTTTCCATCTCATTCGTAGAAACGATGCATTTGCGGAATAGTTCTCTGTATCAGGTTATTTCCAACTAGTGCCATTACGTACCACTGGTTGCCAAGTAAAAAGTTGATTCGAGTTGAGGGTAGAAATTTGGAAGTTTGAGAATATTGTTAGGCCCATGGTCTTTTCAGTCCGACCATACAGAATTTAGAAAGCCCATGTCTTACCAGGGTAACCAAAAAAACAAGAACGAAAAAAAGTGTACCGCAGAGCAGAGTCGTGGACAATCAAACAGGCAGACACTATCTGAAGATTCTGAGCTCGTGATACGAAGAAGATCATTTCATAAGTTTCTTAGAATTTTCATACTCCAAAGTCCAAACACATGTGTTCGAAACTTAGAGCATCTCCAATCATCGATCAAAACGTCGATCAAAGATTAAATTTGATCGATGATCGGTGAAATTCAACCACAGCGGTGCGATTAGATTTAGTTTATAATCGTTGAAAATCACTGTTCAGGATTAAAAGAAGTCGCTGATCGATGATCAAAAGTTATAGTCGAGCGAAACTCTACTCCCTCGCTTGTGAACAGACGACGGACCAGCATCTCGCTTAAAAACACGGGCGAAGGGTTGACATTTCGCCATCTCAAGCGTTATGCTAAACTTTCGCTCCACCAGACGAGTAACCAGAAGCTCGCCTACTCATCAGCGAATAGCAGAGATTTCGCCTAAAATTTCCAAAACACGGGCGAGATGCTACCGAGTCGCTTGAAGTTGGGCGGCACTACAAGGAACCGCTTGGACCTGGGCGAGGCTCCAAGGGTCCGCTTGGAGTTGGGCGAGGCCCCAAGGGTCCGCTTGGAGTTGGAAGAGGCCCCAAGATCCGCTTGGAGTTGAGCGAGACCCCAAGGGTCCGCTTGGAGTTGGGCGAGGCCCCAAGGCTCCGCTTGGAGTTGGGCGAGACCCCAAGGCCTCGCTCAGGTGTGACCGTTAATTTGTGACCGTTTGTTTCCGTTGATATGTTACCGTTGGCAGTTTAACGGATATATATTTACCCTATATATATGGGATACTAAACCAATGGCATTTTACTAAACTCATACATTGTGTAGTTGAAAATTCTAAAGTTGGTTCTTATTTCATAATTTTTGAAATCGATTAGTAAAATGGCGCCATCAAAACCCCGAGGTCCAAATTTTTCGTCTTTTGAAGATGTTACCATGTGTACGATTCATTTATCTATTTCTCAAGATTGTAGCATTGGCACTGAACAATGTGAAGAAAAATTATGGTCACGTATACTATGTCGGATGAAAGAAGTTATACCTTCTATGCCAGAACGTAGTTGGACCTCCCTTCAGAAACGATTTCAAATTATAAGTAAGGATGTGGCGCTTATGTCTGCAAAGGAGGCTGAAGTCGAAAGGGAACATCATACTGGATGGGGCCCCGAAAATAAGGTAACAACTCGTTTATTTATGCTTATTACATGAATCTATTTGATTGTATATCCTTTAACAACATTGAATTGAAACACCAGTTCGCAGAAGTACGTAGGCTTTTCAAGGAAGCAACTGGTCGAAGTTTTAAACATGAAGATTGCTACACAGTTATGTTAGATAATATTAAATATTCCAGAAGGTCGACATCTGTTTTCGATTCATCACAAGGAGAGTCTGATTACGACAACGAATCTCAGGACGTACAGGACACACCAGACTTAATCCTTGATGGTCCCAACGCCTATGAAGACCTTGGAGATATCCCCAACACATTAATCCTTCCAATGGGGAAAAAAGAGGCGAAACGACAGAAGACAAAAGGGAAAGCAAAATTTGTTGAACAACAGGAAATGATGCAAAATATTTATAGAGAGCAACAAAGCTTCAACGCCAAATGTACCGAACAAAGAGATATGAAGATTGCACAAAGAGAAGCTGAGCTTGCAGCAAAATTAGCTAATGATAAAGCAAAGTTTGAAGCTAAATTAGCTGATTCAAATGCAAAGTTTGCGGCAATACAAGCTAGGCAGAAGCAGAAGAGGAATTCCGTATAATGACGATGGATATCTCCCAAATGGATGATGTATCAAGACAGTACATCGAACTGAGGAAGGGAGAAATTTTGAGGAAAAGATTAAACCAATCATAACGTCCGGCTTATTATTTACCATTGTCATATTGAGTTTTAATTTTTATCAATTTATTTAGAATTTTCAGTATATTTTTTAACCAATAGATTTTTATGTTTTTAACGACTCCTAATTTAAAATAAAAATTTAATTTAGAATTATTTTTTAAAATTACTTCTAATACTAGCTGGACTCGAAGAACAATTAAAATATAACGCGACTAATAAGTAAAGATAAGATAACTCTCGCTTTAACCACGGGTCCACTAACAACACATTTACCCCCAAAGCCCATATAAAAGTTCACTCTTCCCCAACAGATGACCGTATATGTTCGATCAGGTCATTTCTCAAACGAACCCCAGTTTGTTTATCGAATACTGCACGTCTGCGTTGGTCCTTCACCATTCTAGAAAGTTGAGCAGTGTTGTCCCTTGAAATAACAACTGGAGCACCGTGGCTGCGTTGCTCATAGTCATGCGGCCAATCACCGGGAATACGTTCATCCTCCACTATCATATTATGTAGAATAATGAAAGTTTTCATTATATACGCTAACACGTCCGGATTCCACATTCGTGCGGGTTGTTTGATGATTACAAATTGATTTTGTAGTACCCCGAACCCCCGTTCTACATCTTTTCGACAACCTTCCTGCATCGCCGAAAATTTCTGTTTCTTTTGGGAGTCTGGATGTTTAATGGTAGTTACAATAGTTGTTGTCTCTGGGTATATTCCATCCCAAGATAATACCCCATATTGTATTGATTTCCATTGACTGAAAAGTTTACTGCCGGTGCTTTACCGTTGATAAGCTTTTTGAAGATATATGAACGGTTCATCACATTGATATCATTGTTTGAACCCGGCATACCAAAAAATGCGTGCCAAAACCAAAGATCATACGACACAACTGCCTCAAGGATAATACTTTCGCTACCCTGTAGGCGGTATAAGCACCGGATTCCGCCGAAGGGCATTTGTCCCATTTCCAATGCATGCAATCAACACTACCAAGCATCCCTGGAAATCCCCTTTTTTGGTTTTCATCAAGAAGGAGTTCAACATCACGCTGAGTTGGTGTCCGCAAATAATCATCCTCGTACAATTGGACTATCACCCTGCAAAATCTACGAGTTGCTTCCAAAACCGTAGTTTCCCCAATACGTAAATACTCATCGATTGCATCGGCCGCACATCCGTAAGCTAACATACGAATAGCTGCAGTAATTTTTTGGTGCGGGGTTAATCCTAGAACACCACAAGCATCTCTTTTTTGCACAAAATAACCATTTGCCGCCACAACATCACCCAAAATACGGCTGAATAATTGTCGACGCATTTTGAATCTTCTTCGGAATACATTAGGCGGAAATTCGGGTTGCTGCAGAAATAGTCTCTCCATAGACCTTTAGCACCTACATCACGTTGTCTTGGTATTTTTATACGTGTATGTGGAGGGTTCATAGTTGACAACATTAAACCAGCAGTAACTGCTAGGTTATTACTGTTCGCTTCAAGTGAACTTTCATCGGATGAGTAGTAACTTGTGTTATCATCATCGTTTAATGAACCAGAAGAAGAAGAAGTATAAGAAACATAGAGAGGAAAACTAGAAGAGGAACCATACTTGTCTATATGATTTACATAGTTTGCCATTTTGTTATGTGCTGGAATTTGTAAGGAGCAAGAGATGATGATAAAACTCGGTTTGTATTGATGGAGAAGCAAGTGTGGTTATTTATAATAAAAAAAGGAGAATTTTGAACACAAATGTAATTTATCTTAGATATTTTTTGTATCTTGACAAGGCAATGACATGAATTGACAATACACCGACCACATTTCAATGCAAAGATTTATTTTCAGAAATATTATTGTCAGAGATATTTTATGTATCTTGACAAGGCAATGACATGAATTGACAATACACCGACCACATTTCAATTAAAGGATTATTTTTCAGATTTGTCAGAGATATTTTATATAACTTGACAAGGCAATGACATGAATTGACAATACACCGACCACATTTCAATTAAAGGATTATTTTTCAGATTTGTCAAAGATATTTTATATAACTTGACAACGCAATGTTATTAAAAATATTATTGTTCTCTATTTAATCCCAATACCTTCTTTGTTTACTTCATAACTTACGTACACCCATGTCAACATTTCATTCAGACGAAGACTTGGCTATAACAAAATCCTGGTATTATGAAACCTTACGTGAAGATGTTATAGTCGGAATTGTTGATCCAGAAACTGTATGGGGGAGGATCCACAGACATTTTGGTGAGGAATATGGAAATTCAACCCAAAGATCTATTGTACAGATTTATGATAGATACCAAGTTATTTGAAAGGGAATAGCTGATTATGTATCTATACAACAACGGATCTTTAACGACACCCATTTAGGATTATCGATCCAAGAATTTGTAAGTATCCATACCATTACAAAAGTTGTCTCCTCTATCATTAACAACAATTACAAATAACAAATTATTTAACCGTTTCTTCCCTTGTGTAGGAGGAAATTGCTAAAATGCACTACTTTCAGGAAAAGGGGGAAGAATTCATATTTGTAGCAAGCTATGAGTTCATGAAATCCAAAATGTAATCGCAATTAACTCCTAAAATTATCAATTGAAGTTAAAGTTCAACGGTTCTTTATTTTTAGAGTTTCAATTTTTTTAATGCTAATGATCTCATAATATCCCCTGAATCGTCGTTAAATGAACAATAACTTAAGGTACTACAATACTTTTATTAAATCAAAAAAGACATACATGAAATGGAAAGAAAAATAAACTCCCGATACAGATAAATAAAGTAAGAAATAAACCTATTAGTGAAACCGAAAGGATTGGCTTGTCGGACGACGTTGACGAAGTTCTGCCCTACTAGGTAGAAAGATCAACACAAAATGGTTGAATTCATCCATTACCCTTAAGATCTCAAAATGAGGTTTGTACCGGAAATCACTTCGTTTCCATCTTGTCCATTCCTGTAGTGATCGAGCAACAACTTCATCATCAGTTTCATTCCTAAGACGAAATTCATTGACCCGAGCAGTTAAAGAAGAAAATTCTAATACTTCCTTAGTAGTTTGCACATATCGACAAAAAAGGCCTGCTCTGTTCCGTTTGTTGGGATTACCGGTTTCATCGCAAAAGTTAGCATGTGTGTGTTCCAACCATTCCATGGTCATACAACCATTGATATCACGTTCCTGACCCCTTGCTGGATAATATAATACTATGTTTCGACATATGGATAAATCTTCATCTAAAGTAAAATTGGTTGCATTAAGGGTAAAATTTTCGTAACCAGACATTGAAAAATAAAATGTGGGAATAATGAAATGAGTTGTGTAGCTATTGAATGTTATTTATAGTAGTATAAACCAAAAAAAAATAGCCGTTATGCAAGGACAAAAAAACGTTAATAAAACGGTAACATAACGGTAACATAAAGGTAACATAACGGTAATAAAACAGCCATTTAAATTTCGTAATGAGCTGTCAAATTATCATACTACATAAACGGCGTACTAAAAAATAACATTTCATATAACCGTAAATCAACGATAAAAATAACCGAACACGTTCTTTTAACCGTCATTCGAAATTTTAATTTTTTGTTTAACCGGAGTTTGATCTGGGTGGAATAAATGGCGGGAAAGATGGTCTGACGTTCTGCGTTGGTCGAACTGTTGATGAAGATCCCGGAGGTGTGGTCATAGCATATGAGGCAAATCCAAGAGGTTGTTCTGCACGAAATTGGGTAAGCTGTCTGGTCAACAACGTATTTTGATCTTGTAGGAGGCTCATTTGAGCGGCTATCTGACTCCGAAAATTGTTGAACTCAACTTCTTTGCGAATCAAGTAGTCCATCCGATCCTTGGTTTCAGCTAATGTAAAATCACGCAACTCTTGCGTAAAATCTGCAAACTCTTGCACTAAATCATAAGCCGCCACCTGGGATGAAAATAATTTAGAATAACCACAGAAGCATAAATGTGTAATCTGTATTCAATTTTTCAAAACTTTGTTAAAAACTTACATATGGTAGTTGTTGGGGGGGAGGAATGGGCACATGATCACGAGGCCATGGGATGTTGTGTTTCATACGGTCACCTGCATAGCCATACGTTTCAACCTCCCAATCAACTTGCGTGACATATTTGTAGAGGTTGGTAACATGTCTCCAATATTCATAATAAGCATCGTACTCCACGACACGTACGTATTCACTAGCATTGACGTGAGAAATTGTTGTCATGTCCCCAAGTTGGGTTGTTCTGCCTCCAACAGCGATCTCCGAGATACATATTGTGCTTTATCCAAGAAAATGATAATAAATAAATACCTACCCATTCACAACAGTACGAGTTGGAAAAAAAAGGAGTATGAGAAAAGGACTAGGAAACATACAGTGCCCATCCAGGTGAACGTTATTCTTTTTCCAGAAAGTTCTATTGCTTTGCGGCCAATATCTTCTGGTATGTAGTTAACTGCAGTAAGCCATGGTTGCCACGTCACGGCGTCTACGGATAACTGGTTCAGTTTAGTCCTTGTCTTCACTATGTCAACACCCTTCTTCCGGGAGGCAACCCACCTACGACATCTAGGCCATTCATGTTCACTTTCAGCCGAAGGGATATTTGGACGACATATCCCCAGATATTCGTATCCCCAAAACTACAACAAATTTTTTTTCAAAATGATTTAACAACATAACAATTAAATTTTAAGAAAATGAATTTTGAATAACGTTAAATAAATTACCTCCAAAATTTGGAAAGGCCCGGATACTGATTTTTGTCCCCAGAAGCCGTGGCAAGACCCGAATACAATTTTGATAATGCAGGACCACCCCAGTCGTACTGATCAACTTCATTTAGATTATCAAAGGCAGCCAACCATCCTGCATCAATGTAGGTTTTTGCATTTGGGAAAAAGAAATTCCCCAGAACATACATATAGAACGCCCTCGCTACTCTATCAGCAAGAACACTATCATCGTTCGCCGCTTGCAATGTATCTTTATCAAAATAGGTGGTCAAAAACTTGAGAGTGATGGCATCCGAAACCCACTGTTGGGGAACACCTTCTTTTTTGCATACCGCATTATCTTTCAGTTCAGGAAAGATATTGTCACGAACATACTCAAATTTGTACTTAGCTGGCTCATAAGGAACAGATCTCCCGACACCGATACTAAGCCCGGTCAACATAACCCAATCGAGGGGAGTGAACCCAAGCTCTCCAAAACAAAAGTGAAATGTGTTTGTAGTATCCCAAAACCGCTCGACAATATAATCAATAAGAGCGTGGGATAAATCTACTAAAGGTATGGATAGTAATCTGCCTCAACCTCCCCTTTCTATTATATATTGGACCCTATTACACTCCTTAGTGATTTTCTTGTACATCTGTATAACTGATTTGAGAGAGCCACCATGGTCAAACCTGAAGTTGGCGTCGGAGGAATATGTAATATTTGTCGAAACGTGTTCCTCCGTATCTTCGACAACGTTATAGTGTTCCAACCCCGGAACATCTACCGACTCGGGGACCATGGATTCAGATTCAGAATCCTCTGAGATTTTAGCTTTTTTGCTTTTCTTCTTTCTACCAACCCATCTCGAAACAACATTGCTAGACATCAGCCCAAACAAATAATAGAACATTGTCAATATATTCAGTAAATCACAACAATGCATAAACAATTAAAATTAATTTAACACCAACTAAACTTGTATGTAATTGTCTATTTCCATACACATTTGTACCAAAAATTATACATCAAACATTCGAAAAATACATACATCATTATCAAAATACAACAATCTCACCAATTATAATCAATCTCATTCAAATTACCCAATTGCAAATACTACCATACACATTTGTTTTTAAATTAAATCAAAATTAAATCCTTTAATTTCTACACAACATACTACATTCAACCAATAATACTTAACTTTGTTAAAGATATTTTGCTTTCCCTTGACAAGGCATTGCGATGAAATGATAATAGACTGACTACATAATAATTCAAAGATTGAATTTTAACTTTGTCAGAGATATTTTGCTTTCCCTTGACAAGGCATTGCCATGAAATGACTATACACTGAATTGACAATACAACGACTAGTTAATAATTCAAAGATTTTCTACTCAATTTGTCAGAGATATTTTATTTTACTTGACAAGGCATTGAGATGAATTGATAAATAACTTGCCAACTTCATTTGGTATCCGTAGAAGTTAATATTCATAAATAAATTAAAAGAACTAAAAAGGTTCAACACCATAAAGTTCAACACTTTGAAACATAAAGGGACACACCATAAAGTTCAACACCACAACTAGCAAATTCAGTTTGTTCTAGCGATCTTAATTTTCACCAGAACAAAGGGTTGTTATCTCTTGTAGCACTATTCGAACTCTTTGTTGTTCTTCTATGCTCATCACCTCCCTAGACTCAATCGAGCGAGTCAGTCTCCTAACCAACAAATCGGTTCTATCCTTTATAGCTGACATTCGATTGTCAACCACTGATGGTTGAACTACCCTTTCCCCCAAATCAACCCCCCTTGTGGGATCAACTACTCCACCATCTTCAGGTTCTATCCTGATGAGCTGACTCAACCCATGTGGATGTCCTGGCACTCTAACTATTCGATACATATCATCGAAATTCATCTTCAGAATCTACATAAAATAGCAATTCTATACATATCGACAATTTAACCACAACATAATTAAATTTAAACAACCAATTAATAAATTATATACAGGCAACAACAAATAATCATCAATAAGAATATACCCAATTTATAATATTTATCATAAACCCTATAACAAAATACACAATTTCAAATATATCCATACACATTATTTTCAAAATTAAATCAAAATTAATTCCTTTGATTTCTACACAACATACTATATTCAATCAAAAATTAAACACAAACCCACTAAAATTAAACTACAACAATTTCGTATTGTATGTTCAATTTAACAAAGGGAACAAATTTTGAAACCTAATTGATAACATCCACATAAACCCTAAATAAATTCCCAATTTCATAAGTTTAGAACACAAAATTCACAATTCAATAATCGGTTTATAATATGGTAATTACATGATTAATTAAATAACATCTACAAAATCGAACTAACTAAAAAATCATCAAAATTTCATATCAAATTAAAATAATTTAATTCAATTTTTTTTGTAGAAGATATACCTTGATTTCGCTTGGAAAATGTATGAGCGAAGTACGAAATTTTGAAACGGGACCTTGGGTTCTCGTTGAATGATTTTAAGTTGCCAAAATGGGGGCTTGGATGTTGAGCGGCTAGAAGAAGAGGAAGAACAAGATAGCCAACAGGAGACAAGGTAGGCAACAGGAGAAGATGAAGAAAATGTAGGGTTTTTACGGGTGAAATAGACGGGTGAGAGGTTGGGCTCTCGCCTAACACCAAGCGAGAATCCTACTAATCGCCCGTCTATTTCACCACATGTGTTATGCACACGTCTCACAGGCGAGATCTTGGCCCCACGCTTCTGTCCCAGCGGTACCCCTGCATCTCGCCCGGCTCAATTTTCACACGAGTTTCCGCACAATACATAGATGACATCTTGGTCCCTCGCTTCGAACATCGAAATACTGATGTCTCGCTTAGTTACTGGGCAGAATGTTGAGATTTCGCCTGTATTTTTTTTGGGTAGGCGGTAGAGCAGAATCTCGCTTGTACCAGGAGAACTATTAGTCTCTCGTCCATCTTTTCAAGCGTTACCTTGATACTTCGCTTACGTTCAAGCGATATCCTAGGCCCTCGCTTGATCATACCCCGTTGTTTTTGAGACGGATCAAAGATCAAATTTTTTGATCTTTGATCGATGGTTATCATCGCGTGACTGTGGATGCCCTTAGAAAGAGCATACAATCAACGATCAAATGCGTCAATCAGTAATTGGACAAAGGTCGCCAGCTGGAGTTTCCCCAAAACAAGATCAACAGACAACCAATAAATAATGCACACATTTCAAGCCGCCAAACATCTACAGAACCGAAAAATATTTTTTCAACAAAATAAACTTATACTGTATCTATTATACAGTGTCTAAGCAAGTGGCCTCCAAACTAGTGTGGTGCTAGGAAGAGGCAAATAAGAAAAACAATCCCACTTGGACATACATAATTCCGCCCCTGCTTCAGGCCATGCTTGAAATTAACAAGTGAAGCGCCAAATAACCAGCCATTTGAGTAAATATTTTTCCTTAATTAATAAAAGGGGTTTTGGGTTATTCTGGTTAATTTTTTAATTTGTATTACCTTTCCTATTAATTACAAATAGATGAAACTGCTCTTTTGTTAGTTCTTTCGTCAGATCCCAGTTTAGTGTACATGTGTAGGTCACGCGCGTGTTATTAATAAATATTTAAATTTTGGTAATATAAATATCCTCGATGACGTGTTTCACTCTCAACCCATCATCAAATTTAAGACGTTGGGCTCTCTGAACCCGTAAGAAAAATCGATCGTTGGACGGTCACCTTCTTCAACAGACCGTTGAACGGTCATCTTTTTCCATAGTTCTTCTCCTACATATATATATATATATAACCCTAAAAGCAAAATCTAAACTTGTCACTGATTTATAACAAAAAAGGAAAGGAAAACAACATAAGGAATAACGTTATCGAGCATGGGTGGAGGATCTTCAGGTCTGTCCAATGAGGTAATTTTTGAATTCCGCCATTAAAGGGAGGTAATACAAATTATTATATTTACAGTAATGGGGTAACACAAATACAATTTTAAATTGCAGAGAACCAGTGATGATGAAGATGATGAAGTTACCTGTCAAATTTGTATGCAATCAACACATTCATCAATATCTTGCTCTTTCATGTACTCCAAGTGTAGAAGATGTAATGGAATTAGAAGGGTTTGGCAAGGGAAAACTCAAGCAAATCCACAAAGGAGATTCTTAAGGTGTTTTGACTTCAATTGTGGTGAATTCGAATGGTTGGATGAAGCTGTGAAGTTGCCCACACCTATACAACATTCAAAAAAGGGTTGCTTTAAGTGTGGTAGTCGTATTCATTGGGCTAAAGAATGTTCTGAAGGAAAAAACAAAGACATCAATGCAAATACTACTCTAGGTGAATTGTGTGATTAGTTTCAAGGATCACTGGTGTTAAACAAGGAAAAATGAAAAGACAATCAATGTAAACAAGAAATTAATGAAGCTCAGTTAAGTTAAGACTTTACTTGCAGCAATTGTCAAATAACAAAGTGAAGAAATTGCAAAAAAAAAATGTACAGGGTATGAAAGTATTTTTCTCTGCACTTCCCAATAACCTAGATCAGAGTAGCATTCTTTGTACAAAATATAACAATAAATTGCACATTTACTAACCTAGATCACAGTATGTATGTACTTTGTACAAAAAAAATGGCAAGTAAGTTGCACAATTACTAACCTAGATCAGAGTATGTATGTACTCTTTACCAAAAAATGGCAAGTAAGTTGCACATTACAAAGCTAAAGTAGAGTATATATATACTCTGTACAAAATATGGCCTTGATATTAACAAAAAAAACCCACCACCTAAGGCCTCCATGTGGGTGGCTTGAAGGTCTGGGATGGTGGTCTACTAGATGCCCTCATTCCATCAGATTTAAAACCTGTCTGGTTATGGAAGTTTGCATCAGTTGCTGCTCTTGCAGCTGCACCTACACCTATATAAGGAGGAGGCCTAACTCCTGTACCTCTTGCTTGTACTTGTGTAGCAGTTGTGTCTCTTCCTCCAACTCGCATGCCCCTAAAACCATGTAACCATGGTAAGCAACATAATAATAACACTTTGTAATATAAAAACACCAAAATAAAAAATATAAGTTAGCAAACATTACCTCTACGAGATAGCTTGACACCAATACCTATTCTGAGATTAGATGAGGGACCAGGTGGAAGACTGGTTCTTCCTCTGCCCCTACCACTTGTACATGGTGCATTCTTGGTTGGGAAAGTTCTGATGTCATGGGTAGGGGAACTGCAATATGAACATTTTCTATTCCCAATCTTAGTTGTCTCGGGTCTGCCCTCAATGTCAGACCTAATCCTCTTAACTCTAGGTCTGCCAGCCTTTCTCTTGAACTTTGGTTTCCTTACAATCATTTGATGTCGTACAATGGATATTTATGGTTATGGTTAAGTATAAAACCTAGAATATCATACCACACATATTCAGAAGATAGAAGATAGAAGATCACCTCAATCTAATTTTCTTGACTCTGACATTCTTTAACTACACCTGCATAAGACTTTTTGTAAGCTGCAACCTTATGGCAGTCATCAACCAAACTGAAATTGAATAAAATATACCGGTTAAAATTGATTGTAACTTAGAATTGAATGAAATTTAGATAGCATAAATGTAGGTTAGAATAATACATGTTCATATCCATATGTAAGTGTGTGGCTATTGCAACAGCATGCACACATGGAATATCAGTCAAATCCCAAACATTGCAACTACAAGACTTTTGTTGTAGGTCCACATCCCATCTACTAGAACTTAAATTTTTCACCACACACCATAGAAACTCACTTTCTCTAAAGAATATATATCTTTTCTTCTTCTCAAATATGTTCTTCATGATTCTATCAGCTCTTGGAACAAACACCATACTCTCGGCTTCCTATTTCTTAACTTTCATCTTCCTCTCAAATATGAATCCCATAATTTTCAAATTGAAACCTTCCAATGGTCTGTGTAAGGGATTTGATATAACATCCAACATCCAACTATTGAAACTCTCACTGAAATTGTTGGTTACATGCTCACATTTTGAAGTTAAATCAAATATGGATCTAGCCCAAGTATGGGTCTCTACATCAGTAAACCATTCATAAGCCCTCTTAGAATATTTCTCTAATTGATCTATGTATCTCTTTTGATCAACAACTCTATAAGCTTTTGATGCCCCCCAAGCAAGTGTTTTCAAGAGACTTCCCTTATGTGTAGCTTTAACGTTCTCAAACATATGTATGAAGCAGAACCTATGCCTATTACTAGGGAAAAGTGCCTTAACAACAGGGATTAAACCCTTTTGGCGGTCTGATATGAAAGTAAGAGGAATCTTATGCTCAAGCAGTCTATCTTTGATAGCATTAAGAAACAAAAGCTATTTTTCCTTATTTTCACATGAACAAATGCATATGTCTAAGGGGTACATGCCATTGTTGCCATCAAGAGCCACAACTAATAGTATCACACCACTAAACTTTTCTGACATATGACATCCATCAAGTCCTACAAATGCACTGCATCTATCTCTGAAACCAGTCAAGTAAGCATACAAAGCCAAAATACAATGATCACAATCCTCATCCATATCAGTTGCAACTGTTGCTATACTCCTTGCATTCTTTAATTGGATCCTCCTTATTTCTTCAGGTGACCACTTAAACCCTTCTTCATATGACCCATAGGTTTTAGTAAGTGCTTTACCTAGACCTTCCCAACAAATCCAATACTTGACTGAAACCCCATGCTTGTTCAAAATTCTGTCCTTTATCTTTCTAGGCTTCAAGTTGTAACCATCCTCTTTACATAACCCTCTATAATTGAGGCTATCCAAGTAGAATTAACCATTCTTTTCATGTTTGAACCATTCCAGCTAGTATAAGTGTTCTTGGAATCATACTTGGTCACCTTAATTGTATGACCATCAGATTTTCTGCAAAATAAATAAAATTTGTTGGTACCAGACACTAAAACAAAGTTACTATTAATCTAAAATAAAATAATACACAACTGAATACTTACAAGTTACCATTGAGTATGAATGAACATTTTTCATCCATGCACTTGCAATATAACCTTCTTTTTTCATCCTTTACCTTCTTCACTTAAAAACAATTATCAATACACAGCTGAGTCACAAACTTCTTATATTATGTCATGTTTGGCTAGGTCTGCCCAATTGACAACTCTTCTATTACAATTGACCATGGAGTATGGTCTTGACCTTCAGTATCAGCATACATATCATCATATTTATCTGGAACTTTGTGATACTCTCCAAATATTTCTGGCTCTTCTGACTCATCGTCTTCCAAATCAGTATCACATTCAGATGGCCCCCCCCCCCCCCACTTGATGATTTGTCAGATACACCACTATGATAATCATCTTCAATTAGCAAATTATCAATACATGTTTATTGAGGTTAGTACTCTTAGGGAGTACATCTACCTCTTCTTTATCCATACCAAAAAATCATCCACAGTTTCATGCTCTTCATTTAACTCAACTATTAGAGGTTTCTTGTTCTTTGATGTTGCAGCTGGAGAATTCCCATCCACATTGGCCCTTTTGTGTTTTCTAGGAGAAACTCTTCTAGTATCTTATTCATCTGCTTCCCTTACAATTCTTCTAGCCACTTTAGTTGGTGTATTCTTGTTAACCACTTCTTTGAACTAATGTACTGCTTCTTAGGTGTCAGCTGACTAGGATCTCCACTTGTGTGCTGATGTGGCTACTGAGGTGTTATCTGACTAGGTTCTCCAATTGTGTGTTGATGTGGCTGCTGAGTTGTCAGCTGACTAGGCTTTTCATCATCCAATTCAAAATTTTGGACTGGTTTTTCCCTATGAGATTGTGTGCATGGACCAATAGGCTCAGCATCAACAGATACACCAACACCATCAGGTTCAACATAATCTTTCACACCTTTAGATGTACCTATCTTCATGGGATTTGCATGAGTCATAAACAAATGAACCTCACCAACTCCATCTCCTTGATCAATTCCAGTCCAAGACCTTACCAAATCTCTGTCATATTCAACATCCATTAGGAAACCATCTTGCAAATACTGGAATTCTATAACACCTCCCATACCATTATGATAATCTCCCATGTTATTGATCATGTCAACCAAACACAATTTAGCTCCATCAAAGTTGGGGAAAAATACTAATTTACCATTTATGTAATCAAAATAATAAAATCCTCCAACAGGCTGTTCTTTAGGCCAATATCCACCATAATGCACTAACAAAGTTTTGGTACCATAATCCACTATGTGGCTACAAGTCAAAACATGAATCACAACTTAAGTTCCAAACACTAACATATAAACCCATTTACATAAGACCCATAAGCCATCAAAACATAATACAAAAAATTCAAACCCTACATTTAACAAAAAGCAGAGCAACAAAAATTCTTCATAAACCCTAAACTGAATTCTCAATTATCATCAACAAAACAACAATCATACTAAATAATAACCATCAATCAACACTGCTTATCATGCTGAATTAACAAAATCAACAGTTATGACAAGAAAAATCAAACACTAGATTAACAAAAAGCAGAGCAAAAAATAATCTTCAAAAACCCTAAAATCAAATCATTTTTATCATCATACTAACCATTATAAACAACAAAACTAACAATCATACTAAAAAATCATTAATCCTCACAACAATCGAGTAAACCCTAATTCAAAATCGAAAAAAAACTTACTAATTACAGGGATTTGGAAACTGCATGTTGAAATCCTTTCAATACCCAGTTCTATTTCTTTGATGTTGTTCTGGTTCTCTAGTTTGATTGCAAAAAAACTCCAAAAAAAATGAAAAGTTTTTCCTCCTTTTCTCTTTGTCTCTTCTCTTCTCTGAAAGGAAAATTGGTAGATCCTTCTCCCACCTGTTTGTGTATTAGTTAGGTCACATTTAGGGTACGTATAGAGTTCTTAACACAATTAAACCATCTAATTGTTCTTTAATTTGATGATGGGTTGAGAGTGAAACACGTCATCGAAGATATTTATGTTCTTGAAATTTTAAATATTTATTAATAACGCACGCTTAACCTGCACGTGTACATTAAACTGGGATCTGACGGAAGAACTAATAGAAAAGTGGTTTCACCTATTTATAACTAATAGGGAAGATAATACAAATTAACAAGGGGTAACGTAAAAAAACCCTTAATAAGAAAGAGTAAATTTTCCAATTTTACACATAAAACATAACATATCAGAGCAAACATCTGTTAACTCATTCAACAAAACAAAGATTCAATTTAATCTCTTCATCAATATCCCAAGGTCCATTTTTTGCAGTACAGCACCATTTAGTAGACAACAAGTGCTGTACTCTTGATAGAAACAAACAATAATAAGTGCAGACTTAAATACTAGAAGAAGACAGACAATGAAGTTTCCTAGTCTATTCATTTCATACAGGAAGAGTGTTCCTAGCTAGTCCCAGTAGTACATATCACTACAAGTATTAGTTGTATAAAACAATGGTACATATGAAAAACATGACTATTACAGGACCCCATTTGTTTTAGATTCTACCTCATGCGTCTTCATGGTTGTCATGCTGCCAAGTGGGTGACGTGTGGGGATCATATATTTATTTAGCCACGCAAAACAAGTGGGTGATCATTTTTAATTTAGCATTGACTTTGAAGAAATCAAAATTTAGTGTCTGGCATTAGACTTAGATTGACTCTAAAACACTCTTACACCTAATTAGGCTTTACGAAATAAGTTTTAGGAAATAGATGACAAGTGATTATGTCAAGAAATCAAGAATGATTGATGGTAGAAGGGGAAACGGTGAAAGTTAGTAAAGGCTGCTGCCTTGATTGTATTACGAATAACTTTCAAAATCTGAAATACTTGGTATTAAACCTTTCAAGATGGGACAATCATGAGCCACGGATATATGTGGTATTGTGATGTACATAATAAGTCTTGTATGTAATGTATGGATGGTATCAATATTGTTGTGTCCCACAGGTGTGCAATTTTACACAATTAAGTTATGTAAAATTAAAAGAAACTTAAAAGACCTTTAACAATACTTGCATCGGTTTATAGGTCGTACTCAAATCAATATCATATGACCATGTACCACAATTCATGTCAATTTTTCCGAAGTTGTACACGAATACTCAAGAATCTAGCATTTTTCAATGAAGCATGTGACTCTTGGAAAATTGGAATCTCAACCTAAAACTGGAATCAGGGAAGTCCAATGTTATCTAATCTGACCTAATTATCAAGATTTTAATATAACTTGTTCCGTTGATATTATATGACTTCATGATTATGTTTATGTACTAAATGGGGTAGTGACGATGATGCGAGACTTAAGACACATTGATGGTGCTCTTGTTTTCTTGTGCAGGGGTTTAAAGCTAAACCCTATAACAAGAATCATTAGTGACTTGGGTTTTAGCAGTAGTACGTTAATTGTTGTTCTATCAATTAACATCGTCTTAATTGGTAATTTGCTTGTAATCATAAACCTAGATCGAGAAAAATTACACCTATAGTACTTGTCGAAGAAAATAGCTTACAGGAAATTTTGTTGTGTTGCTTCGAAGCTGATCAATCTAGCAAAAGCCACTTTGTTTAGAGTGAAATCGTGATACGTAATTACTGAACATACAGTCGCCATAGACCAATCTGCTTCAACTAAACAAAGTGGATCATTTATTTTTTTTACCTTCATAAGAAGTCAGAAGAGAAGGTACGCGGACATGCATTTTCTAAAACATGTTTAAAATGAACACCTTGTAGCACCCTGATTTCACATCCATTTACCAACACTTTTATAGCACATTTGATGGCTGAAAGGTGTGTGCTGGATTATGATCTTGAGTGCATGATAGTACTAGTCTTACGACATGATTTATATTAAGAATCGCTTACGGTGCCGACATACCACTAATTATTACTTATACATTAAAATAAACAAAATTAATTCGCCCGCTTAATCCACGGTACAACAACATCCTAAGTCTGAGTTTTATGTTCACAATTAATCAATTATACACATTAAATAGCTAATAAATGGCTAATTTTAGCTGCGATGTTCTGCTTCGTCTCCTAAAGTACCAGCTAATAAATTACAAACTGGCATGCAGTTTTATGAGTTCATGATCACATGCACTAGTCCTTACTTAATTAAGCATACAATATGATTAACTAGTCTAAGCGATATGCACCACATGCAGACAACGTCATATGGATCTATGGTAACGGTATTTGCCAAACTTAATCTATATCTTAATGAAACCCCATCAGAATACCAATATATAGTACTGAGTTTACCTTTTGTTAGATAAGTAATAAACTAATTATTTCATTAAAAAAACGCTAATTATACTTATCAGATTGATTGCTGTTAATTAGTACAAATTGTGTTGTATATATAAATCTGAAAAGTAAAAAGTGAGTTTGATCAGTAGTGCCTTTGATCGATCTAGAACAGCCATCTGCCATCATGTGTGTTGGGTGGACAGCCATTTTTGACTTTCTCTTAACGTCATGGCAGCTGACAGATTTGAATTATGTATAAGAATCTAAGGAGATTTGCTTAATTAATTAAAAAACAAGTTTCAAAACATGCTCTGGAGAAGATCTCGATCATGCAGTCAAGCCCTTCTACTTTTATCTTTTAGACCTAAGATCCTCAACAAAATATCAACAATTTTAAGCCCCCATTACTTTTAAGTATGAATCTCTCTGACCAATTGACTATGGACCGATCGTCTTTTGCCTTTTTCATATCTTCTTGATCTCGTGGAACAACTTTCGAAGATTTTTGTTTCTTTTCCAATTAATATAAAATTTCGATTTTTCTTTTTTGAAGCAATGTTTTTATTCTTGTTTTTTATTTAAAATGTACTTTTACTGTTCAGCTTGTAAATATATTTTTTTAAGTTTTTTTTTTCCTTTTTTGAAGCATAGCTAGCTTATAAATATGTAGTATATATATACTCATTTAGGAAACTATTTTTACTATGGTATAGAGCAATAGAGCAATGATGATAAAACCTCTGCTTTCCATTGACCGAGGAAGGGGATTTGGGAATTGATGATTCTGGAAGGGAAATGTGGTAAAAATGATTGGCTAAAATGTTTTGGAGCATGAAAACCCTTCACATAAGTGGTTATTCGGAACTAAAATGATTACACCACCTTTACACTAATTATTTAGATGTACCGTGTTACCATAACTTGATGTGGGTAATGTTCACTTTTGATCGACGGTTGGGACTTTTTCACAATCATCCAACGGATCAGATCCAATCCCCTACTCCTAATAATCGTAAAAAAAAACAACCCTAACTTTCTTTTCCTCTTCCCTCTTCCATTTCGGCCGCTATTCAATTCATTTCTCTCTTCCGTAAGTCATTCTACCCCAAACACTAATATCGGATTTCTTTTATTTTTTAGGGTTGGGATTATGCTTCTCGGATGGTGGGATTAGGCTTCCAGGATGGTGGTAGAGACGAAGAAGAATCAAGTTATGTTTATTGTTATATCAGTACTAACATCTTCTTATATTTCATCATCATCCCTATTTTCATCGTTGTTATTATTTTTCCTCATTAAAATCGTTTTGTTTTTGTGATTTTGTAGGTTCTGGTTTACTTTCACTTAAAAGGGTAGCATCAATGTGTTTACAAACAAAGATGACTTAGATCTATATAATACTGAGTTGCCGATGAACATTTAGTCATATTGATGCATATGAGCAGGCTATAGTCTATTTGGAGGCTAAAGACCCGAGTGTCGTAATTTAGCTCAAGATGGGGTCCATTTTGATTGAAAACGGGCCAACGATCAAGACATGCAAATTTGTTGCATGGTCTTCAGATTTTAGCCAAATTCCATCGTTTAGGGCTTCAAACAGGCGTTTTTGCTATTTTAGGAAAGTTTTTTTATTTTTTAATAACTTCTTCGCTAGGAGTCCGTTTGGGTCGTCGTTTGCGGCAAATAATTTTATTTTATGAGTACTTTTATTATTTTTGGTCAACCAAAATTTGCCAAAAATAGCAAATTAGGGTTTGAGTCGGTTTAAGGGTTTTTCTCATCCTTTCTTGACTAGCAAGTTAGGGTTTTCCCCCAAGTCTATAAAAGAGTCCTCCATATATTGTTTTAAGCAGTTGAATTTGATTAATAAGAATTATTTTCGTAAATTTGTTCAAGTTTAATTGATTATTATTTAAAGTCGGGAAACCGAAGTCTAAATAATTATCGTTGTTCATAGTCGATATTCCTAGGAATATTTGAAGTCTGAACAAAACCTCTTTTTATTTCTTTTATCTATTATCCGCTGCATCATTTGGTATCAGATCAAAGTCGATTCTAGGGTTGATAAGATGCCACCAAGAGTAGCAATCGGTCAGGGTCGAGGTCGAGGTCGAGGAGGAGGTCCAGAAGGTTTCATTCCATGAAAATCTAGAGAAGAATTCATTGAAGACGTCCAAAATTTGTTGGGTCAGTATAACCTTCGGCAGGAAGAAGAAGATGATAATGCCAACCATTTTGCTAGAGGGCGTCGCGAAGGTAGAATAAATCAACGAGAGGATTCTGATCGCTGGAAGGCTGGAATAAAAGTAGAGATCCCAGAATTTCATGATGGTTTGGAACCGGAAGAGTTCTCTTCTGGGTGAATAAGGTTGAGGAAGTATTAGAATTCAAAGAAGTACTAGATAACAAACGAGTTTCGTCGGTGACGACTATGTTTCGTGGGAGGGCTAATTCGTGATGGAAACAATACAAGCTACTACGCAGTCGTAAGGGAGTACGTTCTATAGACGATTACACCAAAGATTTTTACCGATCACTTTCTCTTAACGACTTGTCAGAGTCAGATGAGAAAAAAATCGCTCGATATATAGGTGGTCTCCCTCAACAATATCAGGATACACTCAACATGTTTGATTGGTGCTCTATTTCGGATGCACATCATAGAGCAAGGCATATAAAGAAACAAGTAGGGCGTAGAAGCTTAAATTGGGGTACCAATGTGGCAGCATCTCCAACAAGTAACCGTAGTACTTCAACACCTAGTACTGCTAGTAAACTTAATTCTTCGTCAACACCAAATAAAACCCCAGTTACCACTTTTGGAGGTAGGTGTAATAAGTGCGGAGAATCTGGACACAAAGCCAGTAACTGTCAAAAAGCAGAACGAGCGAACAAGGTATTTTTCACTGAAAACGACCGTGAAGAAGATGACTGGGTCACTCATTATGAAGAGGATCATGAGGATGATTCTGAACCTGTCGACGAAGTAGTTGCTGGAGATAAATGAGTGAACTTTGTAGTAAGAAGAAGTTTTTTCACTCCACGTAAAGATGAGGGCGACAGCTGGTTGTTTAACAATATATTCCAGTCGACATGTACGATCGAAGGAAAAGTGTATCGTCTAGTTATTGATCCTGGAAGTTGCGAGAATATTGTTGATGAAAAGGTCGTGAAATGATTCAAGATGGAAACCAAGGAGCATCCACATCTATACTAGATTTCTTGTCTTAAGAAAGGGAATGAGGTAAAAGTAAACAAACGTTGCTTGATTTCTTTTTCAGTTGGTAACAAATATAAAGATAAAATATGGTGTGACGTTACTAGTATGGATGCTTGTCACTTTTTGTTAGGTCGTCCATGGGAGTTGACACGAAAAGTATTCATGACGGGTATAAGAATACTTAAAGTTTTTTATGGAACAACGTACATATAGTACTTGTACCCAGTAAAGAGATTGCACCTACACCATCTGCTGGAGAAGCTACCAATCTCTTGTCGTTTAAGCAGTTTGAAGATGAGGTAGAAGATGCAGGTGAATCGTATGTGCTGCTTGGAAAAGAAGAACAACATGATGAAAGTAGTATCCCCATTGCAGCTCAACCTTTAATTAAGGAATTTATGTATTTTTTTCCTAACAAGTTGTCGGACGATCTACCACCTCTCCGGGATATACAACATCGTATTGATCTCGTTCCTGGATCAAGCTTGCCAAATAAAGCGCATTACAGAATGAGTCCTAAGGAGCATGAAGAACTTCGTCGTCAAGTGGAAGATTTGCTACAGAAAGGATTGATCCGACATAGTCTAAGTCCTTGTGCAGTACCAACCTTGCTGATTCCAAAGAAAAATGGAACGTGGAGAATATATGTTGACAGTCGAGCCATCAACAAAATCACAGTCAAATACCGTTTTCCAATTCCCAAATTGGATGACCTGTTATATCAGTTGTGTGGATCATAGGTGTTTAGCAAACTCGAATTGAAGAGTGGTACCATCAGATCAGAATTCGTGAAGGTGATGAGTGAAAGACTGCTTTCAAAACTCGAGAAGAATTATATGAGTGGATGGTTATGCCATTCGGGTTGACCAATGCACCAATTACATTCATGCATATCATGAATCAAATACTCATACCCTTTATCGGTACTTTTGTGGTTGTTTGTTTCGATGATATTCTTCTCTATAGTGCTAACATGGACTTGCATGTTCAACATCTTCGAGAAGTGCTCTCAGTTCTACGCAGGGAGAAATTATTTGCGGCCATCAAAAAGTGTTCATTCATGAAAGATCGAGTTTTATTTCTCGTTTATGTCGTCACCAAGGATGGAATCAAGGTACATGAGTCCAAGGTTGAAGTTGTAAGAAATTGGACTACACCTACTACATTACACGAGGTAAGAAGTTTCCATGGTTTCGCTTCTTTTTACCGGTGTTTTATTCCCCACTTCAGCACCATTATGGCACCCATTACTGAATGCATGAAAGGAGGAAAGTTTCATAGTCTGAGGAAGCTGACGAAGCCTTTGAAGCTATCAATAAAAAGTTGATAACTACACCACTGTTGGTGTTACCTGATTTCAGCAAGCCGTTTGAACTACACTGTGATGCATCGAAGGTGGGAATTGAAGTCGTTTGAGTCAGGAAGGACGACTTGTAGCGTATTTCAGTAAGAAGTTAAATGGTGCTAAACTCAACTATAACACTTATGATGTGGATTTTTTTTCTATAGTTCAAGCCATGAAGCATTGGCGTCACTATCTAATTCATAACGAGTTCATTATATTTTTTTATCATGATTCTTTGAAGCACATCAACAGTCAAGATAAGCTTTCTTCTAGATATGGTAAGTGGCCTGGTTATTTGCAAGAGTTCACTTTTGTACTAAAGCACAAAGCTTTGTGGAGATTGTGGATGATGTCAGTTCAGGCAAACGAAGTGATTACCTTATGCATGAAGGATTTCTCTTCAAAGGTAACCAATTGTGTATTCCTGATTCTAGTCTCTGATTGAAGATTATTAAGGAGTTACATGACAAGGGGCACATGTGAAGGGATAAGACGTTCCAACTTGTTTCGAAGTCATATTACTGGCCAATAATGAGGCGTGAAGTTGATAAATTCGTGGATAGATGTCAAATCTGTCAAGTTGCAAAATGAAAAGCAACTAATTAAAGGTTATACATGCCATTGAAAGTTCCAAGTCAACCCTGGACAGATTTGAGCATGGATTTCGTATTGGGTTTACCTCGAACTCAAAGGGGACATGATTCAGTATTTGTAATTGTTTACCGTTTTTTGAAAATGTCTCATTTTATTGCTTGCAAGAAGACTACTAATGCACTGAAGGTAGATGAATTGTTCTTCCATGAAGTGTATCGTCTACATGGATTGCCATGTTCAATTGTTAATGATCGAGACACAAGATTACTTAGTTATTTCTGGAAAACCTTGTGGAAATCAGCTAATACAATGCTTAACTTCAGTAGTGCGTATCATCCTCAAAGTGATGGACAAACAGAAGTTGTAATTCCCTGGGTGATATACTACGGTGTATGGTTGGATACAATCCGAAGAGTTGGGATCAAAAACTTTGTCAAGATGAATTTGTATTTAATCGTTTAGTAAACCATAGTCTGGGTATGAGTTCATTCGAGGTTGTTTATGGATACAATCCACGAGCACCAGTATATTTAGCACCTGTTCTTGATATGAAGAGAATTAAAGTTCGTGCTGAAGAACGTATCCAACAGTTGCAACAGGTTCACAAGTTGGCTGAAGAACAGTTGTTTCGAGCTAATGAGAGATATAAGGAGGCGGCAGAAAAGAAACGCAGAGTTGTGGATTTTGCAGTAGGAGATTTTGTGTGTGAAATATTGACAAAGGATCGTTTTACAGTTGGCGAGTATAACAAACTGAAGCCGCGCAAGATTGGTCCCTTGGAAATTATCGCGAAGATTAATCCTAATGCCTACAAGTTGAAGCTTCCAAGTCGCATCGAGACTTCCAATGTTTTTAATGTCAAACACTTGGTGTCGTATAATAGTGATAATTCTGATGATGACCAAGAAAACTCGAGGGCGAATTTCTCTCAACCCCGGGAGAATGATGCAGATGAGCAGGCTATAGCCTATTTGGAGGCTAAAGACCCGAGTGTCGTAATTTAGCCCAAGAGGGATCCATTTTTATTGGAAACGGGTCAACGATCAAGACATGCAACATTGCACGGTCTTCATATTTTAGCCAAATTTCATGGTTTAGGGCTTCAAACATGCGTTTTTGCTATTTTAGGAAAGTTTTTGTTTTGTTAATAACTTCTTCGTTAGGAGTCCGTTTGGGTCGCCGTTTGCGGCAAATAGTTTTATTCGACCAAATTTTTCCAAAAATAGAAAATTAGGGTTTGAGTCGGTTTAGGTTTTTTTTTCATCCCGACTAGCAAGTTAGGGTTTTTCCCCAAATATATAAAAGATTCCTCCTTATATTGTTTTAAGCAGTTGAATTTGATTAATAAGAATTATTTTCGTAAAAAAATTTCAAGTTTAATTAATTATTATTTAAATTTGGGAAACCGATGTCTAAACAATTATCGTTGTTCATAGTCGATATTCCTATGAATATTTGAAGTATGAACAAAACTTCTTTTTTCTTTCTTTTATTTATTATCCGATACATCACACATTAATTTTAATCGTGTTATGGTTTACTTTCTCTAAATAAAGATAGCATGGATGGGGATAATAACAGAGATGTGTTACCTCTATTCAATGGTGATTTACCTGATGAACATTTAATCGTGTTATTTTTTATCATTATTAATTTTTGATTTTTAAATATTTTGATTTTGTAGGTTATTGTTTATTACCCCCACTACATTAGGTGAGTTATTTTGTTGATTAATTGTGATGTGGAGTCATTGCTCAGCTGTCAACTTAATATTAATAATTTAGTTTTTGTCTTTATTGAATTGTCATGTTATTTATTATATTACTTGAATTGGGTTTATTTATTATATTTTTTGATGATATTCTAGGTAGGTGCTCCAATGATGACTAATGATCACTTGGGTTGTGAAACAAATCATTACTTGTTTTATACTACATTAGTTCAATACAATGCAGATTAACCACAATTACCTTTGAATTGTTGAAACTAGATCTTAGGGCATTATTTTTTATTTTTACAAGTTTGATTTCTCCTCATTTCTTACTAATCAAAGATCAAAAATTGGTTTCTTTCTAGTTCTTACTTTCTATCATTGTTAACTTATGGTCTCCAATTTTTTTGATTTTACAGGTTAATGATGACTTTCTCTTGAGTTTCTGAAAATAAATCTTCAGATTATTTTTTATTTTTACAGGTTTGATTTATTCAAATTTTTACTAATCAAAGATCATAATTTGGTTTGTTTTTAGTTCTTACTTTCTATCATAATTAATTTGTGATATCCAAAATTTTTGATTATATAGGTTAATGATGACTTTCTCTTGAATTGATGAAAATAGATCTTGAGGTATTAATTTAATTTTTTTTGGGTTTGATTTCTTCTCATATCTTACTAATCAAAGATCAAAATTTGGTTTATTTTTAGTTCTTACTTTCTTTCATTATTAATTTGTGATTTCCAAATATTTTGATTTTGTAGGTTAACGATGGTTTTCTCTTAATAAGGTGGCATGAATGGGTTTAATGACACAGATGAGAAGCCTATCAAAAATAGTGAGTTAGCCGGTGGATATTTAATCATGTTTCTTTTTATTGCTATAAATTTGTGATTTCCAAATATTTAACACTAATTTGTATTAATCCAACTTTTAATCTGAGATGTTTCTTTTGTGCTTTGTTGTAGGCCACACTGTTGCATAGAGGTAATCAGACAATAGTCCCAAAAAATAGAGTTGGTAGTGATAATCACAAAGAGATTATTGTCTGTTACACTATGTGGGTTGTTTTGTTGATTGGTTGTCGTTTGAAGTCATTACTCAGCTCTCAACTTAATGTTTTATGGTATGTTTTTTTTGTCTTTATTGGAATGTTCTGCTATTTTTTAGGTTTCTTGAATTGGGTTTATCTCTTATATTTTTGGATGATACTTTAGGTAGGTGTTCCAAGGATGACTAATGATCACTTGGGTTGAAAAATGGATCAATACTTGGGGGTATTACAATGCAGATGAACTACAATTATCAATTGTTAAATTGCTGAAAATAGATCTTACGGTATTATGTTTTAGTTTTGCAAGCTTGATTTATTATCGGTTCTTACTAATCTAGGATTGAAATTTGGTTTCTTTTTAGTTATTACTGAAATCAGGATAACATTTCAGAATAACTACAGTAACTAGAGTTCGTTGTTATAGATAGAGAAATCATGTACATGACAAATTAGCATTTTTTATCTATAATAGTATGATAAAGTCTATGGTATTACTCCCTGGGTATATTACTTTTGATTTAAGAAGATGAATAGATGGATTCTAAAACTTGACCAGAAAATTGTTGTAGCAGATAAAAGTTAACAAAACAAATGTTGATGCGTAAACTCGACTTTTGATTTCTTTTTAGTTATTACTGATCACTCTTTTGATTAGTTTTGGGATAATCATAGAAATGCCCCAATTTGGGGGTCATAAACTGAAAATGTCCTAAAACGGAAAAATTAACAAAAATGCCCCAGTCCGTCAATTTATCAGTTATCTTCGGGCGTGCGAGTTCGTATGTGCGACATTTGACAAAAATACCCCCAAATTATTTCTTATGGAAATGCCCCAAACAGTTAAGGTAACAAAAATGCCCCAAAACGGAAAATGGTAATAAAAATGCTCCAAAAACAGAAACATGAAAGTTAATAAACATAAGATTACATATACTTAGTAATTCTTACATAAAAACAAACAGGTACAGGAAATAAAAAAAACATAAAATATCTTAGGAAGTCTTAAGTTAGGAAAAAACATAAGATTACATATATTTTGAGTTTGGCTTTCTTTGCCTTTTCTTATCCGGTTCAATAACATTGTTTTGGTTCCTAATGTTAACTGTGCCATTGTAAATCTGATGAAAAGAAGAAGCAGATGCAGAAGAGGTGGATGGTGCAGTACCAGTCACATTCCTTTTAGCAGCAGGGGAAAGTGAAGAAGAAGAAGGTGCTGAAGTGGTTGACGTCTTCTTTTTGGAAGCACCAACAGCAAGTGAAGAAGAAGAGGGTGCTGAAGTGGTTGACGTCTTCTTTTTGGAAGCACCAACAGCAACAGAAGAAGAAGAGGGTGCTGCAGTGCCGGAAGACGTCTTCTCTTTGGACACGCCAACAGGTGTTGATTTGCTTGAAGATGCAGTTGTTGAAGCATATTTCTTCCTTGTCTTCTTTGGGGTTACAGTTCTCTGAACAACCGTATCTCCATCAACCAAACACTCTTTTCTAACACTTTTCTTCTTTGGATTTGATCCAACTGGTCCACCTTGGCAAGTTCTGTTGTTGTGACCAAAATCACCACATGTACTACACTTTCTAGTTTTCTTTTGGCTATTTTTCTCCATCCAAGATTTCTTCCTTTTCACACAAGGTCTACCTGGTTCTCTTAGTTTTATCGGAGGTTGAAGGTTCACACCAGACTACACAAATGAAGATAGATGTTAGGGTTAGGAAACTTTATAAATCCTCAGATTTAGAAAAACTAATAAAATACTAAAGAAAGCAATAGTACAAAAAGAAATATTATTTTAAAAAAAGATTCTCAAAACAAGCACTAAAGTGTACCTTGTTTTCCCAATCATCAATGTCTCCCCATGGTTGAATTGACCAAGAGTAGGTGGTCCTATACATTTCCACAGTGTAGTATTTACTACAATACCTGCAATCATTCATTACGCATTCATCTCATATGATTTATTGCATTCTTTAACAAATATGAACTATGTTGGAAAAGTAGGAAATAAACTCACATTGTCCAATCGGGATTGATATCATGTTGGAATCTTGGGCTATCATCCGGATGACATTGATCCTCAACCTCATTCTGTAGATTCACTTGAGCTTCACCAATATTAGCTTGTGTAGTTACTTCACTGTTGCATACAACACTAGCTTGTGTAGTAATGACTACAGGCTCATTCCCATCCAATTGATCAAAGTTTAATCTTGTTTGACTTCTCGCAGGCATGTGATGCTGATGTACAAACTGTTTAGAAACTAGTCTTGGACTCCTCCTGAGGGTAGGCTTTTTACACACCTTTTTTTTTTTGAGAACTAGTTACACTGCCACTGCCACTAATTACACCACTAGTTGTCATATTTGTCGCAATACCACCACCAATTGGTACATCACCATCAACCATACAAACTTGTAACTGAATAAAACCATCTTCATCTGGTTTCCCTAGGTTCCACATTCTAACAAAGTCCTTTTCACATTCACATTGATCATTGTCATTATCAAACAACATTAGATTCATTCTTGGATTCATACCCAAAGTTATCATCCTGTGTTTTACCATTTGTATAAAATTATGACCACTAAGACCATGAGCTACATCAACAAAGTATAAAGGTTTATATTTTTCTGCCCCATTTATAACAGTAACTATAACATCCATATTCATTTTGACCCTACAAAAAAAAAACAGTATTAAAATCATTAAAACATGTTAAAATCAAAACAACACCAAAACAACAACACCCTACAAAAAGCAGACCACCCCCAGAACCCCCCTGGGTCTGCCAGGCCTGGCAGACCGCCCTGCCAGGCACCCCATACCCCCTGCCAGGCCTGGCAGACCACCCCCAGACCCCCATGCCCCCTGCCAGGGCCTGGCAGACCCTCAGACCACCCTGCAAGGCCTGGCAGACCACCCCCCAGACCCCCATGCCCCCTGCTAGGCCTGGCAGACCACTCCCCATACCCCCATAGAATCTTGTTCATTAGGCCATATCAAAGGATAAGGTAATGAACTGTCAACATATAACTATAATACTAATCGAGTGAATTTCAATCTATAGGGAAAAAATTCAGTTGATGTTACACACACAATTAGACGCATGACCCTACGAATTTGCACTAATAGGAATTGATACTGTTACCAAGCATGCTCCATTTTTAAAAAGCTATAGCAACAGTAACCAACCAACCTACAAAAAATTACTCATTACCAATTCAAAAGTTTCCAAGGGAATATCACAATTCAAAATTACTCATTACTCATTACCAATTCAAAAAATTACTCATTGATGGTGATAAAGTCGACTACTGTGCGAAAAATGCAATCTGATCAAAACAGTTTGAATTTCTTCTCCACTACCCTAGCATTTTTTGGGAAAAATGCAATCTGATCAAAACCCATTCAATTCAATCTTAGATCAAAACAGTATTTGGAAAAAACCCATTCAATACAGCCGAAAATCCCCCAAAATTTTAACATGGAAAAAAATCCCCAAAATTTTGAAAAACCCTAAATTGAATTTACAGAAAAAGAGGAGAAGAACCCCAAACCCATTAATCTTCATAAAAAAAAACCGAAGGAGACGAAGGATGTTACCTGAGTTGTGTTGAAGACGAAGAACCGCCAACCCCCAACCTGTCTCAAGCTCACTGTGTTGAAGATGAAGGACGACAACTTTGTTGAAGAAGAAGAAGAACGATTTGTTCTTCTGTTTAAGTGTTTGTCAATTTCATTCACTAACCTAAGCGTGCGAAAAATACGTGCGGTCAAAAATCTGACCCAACCGTCAGATGAGATATCACGTGAGGAGCACGTGATTAAAATTGATTTCAGCCGTTCAATTAAATGGGGGTATTTTTGTCAAATGTCGCACATGCGAACTCGCACGCCCGAAGATAACTGAGAAATTGACAGACTAGGGCATTTTTGTTAATTTTTCCGTTTTGGGGCATTTTCAGTTTATGACCCCCCAAATTGGGGCATTTCTATGATTATCCCATTAGTTTTTGATTTCTTTTTAGCTATTACTGATCATTCTTTTGATTAGTTTTTGTTTATGTTTTTTTAGAAACTTCAGATCTTTTATTATCACAGTGCAAGATAACTACAATAACTACAGTTAATTGTTATACATGGAAAAATCAGGTACATGACACATTAGCATTTTCTATCCATAATAATCTATTTTGTTAATTTCTTAAACATACGTAACCAATTCATATAAATAGGACTATGGTATTACTCCCTAAATATATTTTTTTTCATAAGATATCTAATACTTGACTTGTAGCAGATGGAAGTGAGATGAGAAGAGTTTGATGTGCAAACTCAATAATGTAGATAGCTAAGTCAAACTTCTGATTAGACCAGATATTTGATTTGAGAGCTTAGTTCATTGTTGCATTACAAATCATCATAGTGCCCAAATCAATGAGCTGTAGAATGCCGCCTCAAATCAAGAGGTATTATGTTTACTTTTACTTTTTTGTAAGACAAGAAGTTGCCTCCTGTAAGTTTATCTGCATTCTTGAATGGTTGAGTTTTCTACAGAAGGAGATAGAGCTGCTACTCTCTGAGCCTTAGAAGTGTACCTGAGCTTTAAGAACATATAAAAAAAAACTGGATCCAAGCTAAGATCTGAAGCGTTTAATGAACTAGGTTTTCTCCGCCATGCATCCACTACATCAAATCTAGCAACAGACAATTTCCGTTCTTGAGCGGGCTTGCAACGGTAGTGGGCCATTGCAAAAAACCCTGTTGCGGTTTTTCACAACAACTGTAGTGTCGTTGTTAAATTTGGTCAGCAACGACTAGTCGCAACAGAAATGAGTCGTTGCAAAAAATTTCCAAAACGAAGGGGACTAAACAGGAACAAGAAGTATCCATCGAAGAAGACCCTTCCCCTTCCCTTTGTTCGGAAGAAAATTTGAAGTTAGAAAATTAAATGTTTCTTATAGCCGTGATGACGTTTCCTTTGAATACTACATTCATCACAGATATATTATTGGTGACGATTTATCGGAAGTGGTTGTGGTTCTACAATTCTTTGAAGATCGATGATACAGAAGTTAGCCGTTGCTATTATATTTTTCTGTTGCTAATCTCAGAATTATTTCCGAATATTCCTATTCGAACTGGATATAGTTGTTCTGGTTCATATTTAGCAACATGCGCCAACCGTTGCTAAAATTTTGCAAAAAAAAATGGTCAAGTATTGCTTGACCTAGTCAAAATCGATTTTTTTAGTTGTAACAGTTTGAAGCTTACATATTTTGATTTCTTCGTGGTGCTAGCTTAATCAATAATCCAATTTATTTTTTGTTTTTTGATTAATGGGTGCCAAATATTTTTCCAGGCTACTGATTTATTTTCAACCATATGTTTACTCAACATGATTTCTACCATCAGAGGTATACTTTTTGTACCTTTTGGCCTTATGGGTTAGTTCCCACAAATCATAAAAAGAAAAAAGATAGTTCATATCTTTGTCGGGAGAGTTTGTATCTGCAACTATTATAGAGTAATTGATTATTGAATTTTTTATAATGCAATTGAATATTTACTTTGATTTTGTTTCTATTGCAGTACTTTAATCTTCACCAAGGGAATATATATAGAAAAACGTTCTAATTTGCAGCAAGGTAAAAGTGGATATCTAAAATTTAAAATTTGTCTATTTTGTAGAGTTTGAATTTTGAATTTTCTATGAGGCAATTGTGTATTTATTTTGATTTTATTTTTGTTGCAGTGCTTTCATCTGCTTCAACAAAAAGGCATTACAGATGTTTGCACTTCAGATTAGTCCAGGTAGTTAATCTCTCACGATTTTGATTTTCGATAGTTGGGATTTTATTTTTAATTTTTTTATAAGTTAAGTAACATGAAAAATTTTACCCAATTTTCCCCTGAATATTATGATCCAGATGGTGTTCCTTCTTTCATATTGGTGTTGAAGATTCTTAAACTCCTATTCAAGAAGTCAGGAAAAAGGTTAGTTATTTACCCAATTTTGAGAATGTTTAGCGGCTGATTTGGTTGGAAAAAAGGGGTGTTTTGTTGAAAATTCATGTTATGCATCATTCTTTAGATACACTCATGTCGACAGATTTATTTTCTTCTTTTACATGGGACATGCTAGACCTTCTACTGGGCTTTATGCATAAGATTAAAAACTAAAAATTAGGAGCAAACAAACAATTAATGTGAAGAGTTGTACAAAACTAATAAATCATTCTCTATAAAAATGGAGGAAATTTGAATAACAATAAAAGGGATTCATTATCTTGAAAACTAGAATTACTTTTGTAGACATGTAGTGAAACCGATCGTTATGCATCAATGTTTTGATTGGTTTCCTGTTATGTTAGAAGGAGTTGTGGTTTTGAATCAGTTTGAAGGAGCTTGAAATACAGAGAAGAGAGAAGCATTCCATGTCCGTGAAACTCAGTTGAAGAAATGTTACTGTCATAAGATGGGTTTTATAGTTAATAAGAACTTAGAGCGATTAGCCACCAAAAATACAATAATGGGTGTTTTGAAGTGAGGGAAGAGATTGTTAGAATTAAAAATGAATTCTTACTTAAAATGATTTTTGTTACTTAATATATCTTAGTGGGATCAAGGGTCATTAGTCCAAACTTGAGGTGGAAAAATAGAGCCATCCATTTTCACTTCTTAAGTGAATGAGAAACCTTTGGTTTGTCCCATATTGGCGTGTGCCTGCGAGTGCCTGCGTGTGCCCATCTGAGATCCAACGGTTTTATATTTTAATTTTGTACATTAAGTATTTTACCGTTTTGAATTTATAAATTTAAATAAGGTTTAAATAACAAAATATTTTAATTAAATATCTCGAATTAAATATGTTTAATTAATTGATTTTTTACCGTTTGATAATCAACAGTCTTCTTCTTCTTTAAAAGAAAAACAAAAGTCAGATTTTTTCTTACCCCAGTCGCAGCCACTGACCTGACGACTTTTTCCCTCTTCTTGCTTTGATTTGCGCATTAGTTTACTTCTTAATTTTTCTTCTACTGTTAAGTTCACAACGGGCCAACGAGTCTTGCTAACTGGGTTGGTATCAGGTGGTTTTATCTTGGATTCAAATTTGTCATCTTTAAAGGTATAGCAACATCTTTCTAAAGGTGTACCTGACAAATATTAAGTTAAGGGAAGTCTGTTGAACATGCAACTCCATCTCTCTGTGCTTGTGTGGTTGTCTGAACTGTGCTGTTTTTTTCTAAGGATTAATCTCTTTCAAGTTTCTGTTTGGTTTGCTTACTGTTACAGGAATATTTTCCAACAGAGATGGGAGAAGAAAATAGAATCTACGGTTGCTGATGGTTTTGAGAATGAGACATGTAGAAGATATCGGTGAAGATGGAGTTGGTCGCTTCTGTTGAAGATTGTAGAATATGAGAAACAAACTGATGTTCGGTGAGAGATTCTGTGATTTGGCGAGTCTGTTGAGTTGAGCGAAGTTTCCAAGTGGGTACTAGTGATTCTTGGATTCATACGAAACAGAGTCTTGATCAAGAAAGTAAGAAGAGAAGAAACAGTGGTGTTGAATGGCCGAATGGTTTGTTTTAGACTGCGTGTGTTTGATAAAATAAATATGGGTTTGTGATAGTTGATTTTGAATAAAAGGAGATGGAAATAGAGTTGAAAGAACCCAACAAACTCATCTCTACTCATCTACAGAAACGCATCATATGTGCTCGACAGAATGCCAAAGAGAACTGTCAGAGAAGAGTTGAGTTCAAACTGGTGATTTTGGCCAGAAACAGGAAGAATGGGGATGTGGCTTGAGTCTGTGTAATGGGTTTGAACAGATTTTAGATTGGAAGAGAATGAAAGAAGATGAGTTGATAGTTTTAAGCAAAGAAGAGAAGTTAAAAAATTTAAAAATTACATTAGTGCTACTCTGGCTAATTCCATTATTGGCAGGCACTTTAACTTTTGTTGCCACTTAAGCTTGGATTCATTGTATCTGCACCTTAAGTTCCAAGAGTTGTTAAACCTGTACGTTTGGCACAGGTATCATGTCCCTCTTTCTCACATACATGATATATGTAGGCATGTAGCACATAATACTTATACTCAAACATAAACAACAAACATAAATATGGATCAAAGACTTTGGTTATACATTTCAACATTATCTTGTATGTCTTACACTTTTGAGACTCACAATCATTTATATATCTTAAGATAGGCTTATTAATAAAGTTCCAATTTATCTTATTTTCACATAAACCACTATTAACCATTGAATCTACTGTTTGATGTAGTCATGGATTTTGAGCTTGATTATTTTAATTGAACGGTCTTGCGGAACTCTGAAGCAAAGGAGAAATATCTTATTTAACATCGAAACAACAAGATCTCTTTTAATGAATCTTCAAATAAGTAAGTTTAACTCCGTAGTTGATTCTTTTCAAGTTGAGTCAATCTTCTAAAACTCTACTTTCACATGTACATGAATACTGTTTGTTGTGACTTTACGTAGTAGAATTTTTACTGACTAAACCAGGTAGGTTTATAGGGTTGTTTCATTTAGTTATTATATGTTATCACTTACCGTCTAAGCTCAGCCGGTAGAGCTCGTGGCTTTTAACCATGTGTTTGTGGGTTCAACTCCCACAGAAGATGGGATGCACATTAATATATAAAGTAGGAAAATTATTGTTTTCCATATTTTAACTCTTAGTACAATATGCCACGTGATTGAGTAAGTAATTCAATATGTTGAAATAAGATCATTCCATGTTGTTTTTTAATAAATATTTAGAATTTGCTGCAGTAGGTTATCTAAATTTCGAATTATTCAAACTTTTACAGGGGTAGTCAATTGGGATTTATATAGACTTTTATTTCTAGTGACTCCCGGAGACTCTCTGGAAGTATAGAGATTTTTCAGTGATTTCAAAAGAGATTTCCAGTGATTTTAAAAGAGAATTGTAGAGAGTCTCTGGGACTTGTAGATACAAATCTAATGGATTTCTAGAGAGTTTATGTGATTTATAGAGATAAAAAGATTAAAATATCTAATCATAAATTCAAAACATCTACCAACCTTTTTTATTATGCACGTTACACAATTAACACAAGTATCATGAAAACTTTTTTATTATGACGTTACAAGCATATACCTTGAATATCGTACGAAGCTCGACCGTATCGGCAGATACGACGATATTTCAATAAATATGTTATCTATATGGGATTATGTGGCTTTCTTGCCGTCATCAAAGACCACCCAAATTGGGAATTTCTTGATATGATCAAGCAGCCCTGTTGAATGATACACTTGGTTTGGTCGTAAAATCAATATCATTTTTTCGGACTTACTAGTTTTTCCATTATAATTTTTTTAAACGGTTAGTTCTCGGCCATTATTACAGTCTTCGGTATGACAAATTTGGCTAATTCATAAATATACCATCTTTTTAGTCTTTATTTGGACTTTAGGTTATGCAGTGTTGGACTTGGTGTCCCAAAAGGTTAATTTGAGCAAAAATATTTTATCAACAGTAATCAGCCAAAGTCAGGCGTTAAGAATCGAGATTGCCTATTCTTTAAAAACATGAATTATTTTTCACGTAGTAAAGCCGATGTCACGGGGTTAGTATGCAACCAGTTCAAAACTCGTCAAAATAAGTCAAAATAAATTAAAAAAATAAAATTAAAAAAAGCTATTGTAATTTAGATATAAGATGTTCTTAGTGCACCACTGTAATTCAAATACAAAATCATTTTTTTGTGCATGCTAACTCTATTATTTACTATAGATATAAGACATTTGCTACTAACCATCCGATAAGGTTGAGGAATGAGGACCTTTGAATTATCCAAATTTTCAAGTCTCTCAAAATATCACCTATAAGGGAGAGATTTCACTCGTGCCTATTTTCATCCAAAAAGTCTCCCAAAATCCCTATAAGTATCAAATCCATGATTTTGAAGTCTTAATCCAATAACAAGAGTGTTTGAGTGACTTCTAACAAATCTTAATCCAATAACAAGAGAGTTTTGGAGAATTTATAAGACTTGGAAAAAGTCTCTATCCAATAACAGAAGAGTTTGGGAGACTCTTTGGAAATCTTAATTGAATAACAGTCTATTTTATAATTCTTTATAAGTCATTATAAATCCCAATTGACTATTCCCCTATTAAACTTTTGGATTTGAGTGTAATTTGGAAAACTATTGCTATTTTTATCTTAAATGATCAACTTAATATACGAAGTTCTCTTCTAATTTGTAAGTTTTTTTGTTTCCATTTCATATTTTATTTATTCTAAATATTTATTTATAATAATATCACGATATTCCATTTCAAATTTAAAATTAATAACTGCACTTGCAAACATAATAGAAGAATGAAAAGCAGATAAAATGCCCCATTTAAGGGAATAGATTTTTTGGCTTTCCCAATGTTTTTGATTCTTAGTTTCCTTTTAGTGTCAGTCCTTGCATTTATTATTTTTATACTTCTTTTGTGAGTTATGTTCGACCATTGGTTTAATTAGTTTTATCTTTCTAACTCTGACACGAGGAAGGGTACAATGGAAGTCGGACGAGAAGAATTATCTCGGCGCTTGAACCCTCTGACTGAGATTTGCAAATGTTTCTTTACGAAGCAAACTACAAGATCAACAAATGTGGCATAATTTCTATAAATCTAATCTAATCAAATAACAAAAATCTCACGTAAAAACTAAATCAAAGTTAAGAATGAGTTCAATATCTTCTTCTTCCCGTTAATCAAACTAGATCTAGGGTCATAAAAAAGTGATTGCTGCTGATACATGAGTTTTCATTTTGAGATTAATTTTTGATTTGTGAGAGTGAGGTTTCATTAGAAAACTGAGAGAGAAGCAATGGAAGAGGCTGAACGAAAAAAGAAAACACGAAAAATGATTAAAACACGTTTTTATTTTTATATTTTTGAAAATAAAAAATAAATGAAAAATATTTTCTAAAAACACCCCATCAAACATGTTTTTTACCTTTTTTTATTTTTCTATTTTTAAAAACAAAAAACTGTTTTTAAAAACCATATCAAACATGCCCTAAATCAAGGTTTAGTCCTAGAATATAGACTTCGGTCAAGGTTTTTTGGTTCTCCCCTCAAGTTAAATCTCTATTGTAAAACCATCGTGATTTCCATTTTGTGTAAATGTCCCCCTCTATGAATCAAACCCTAATCTAGATCCCTCACCCGAAGACAAACAAGTATTTACATTTTCAGTCATAAAATTAAGGAATCATTTGTCAGGTTAGTAATTTCTCCCCTTCGATTTCACTACAGGAATATATTAACAAATATAGTACTAATAATAAATAGTATTCGGTATAATAATTAGGAATGGATAAATGAACACAATAGCTAAGCCAGGTAGGTAACAAATGAAAATTTTCCTTAGCTTGATAAGTAACACCAACAATCCAGGTAATGATGTTACATCTTTTGATATAACAGTTTGCTTTGTGGTATAACGGATGACCACCAAGGAAAGAGACTGTCCTTTTAGTGTTGAAAAAGATTGATAAGAAGCACCTCAGGAGAGCACAATCAACCAACAGGTACGAAAACAAATTTCAGATGGGGAAGAGGACTTGGATGCTATGATTTCATTGGTAGAAATAGCAGTAATAGGAGATGAAGAACATCCTGAGAATGTACAATCAACCAAGAGGTAAACAAACAAAATTCACATGGAGACGAAGGCTTCGAGCGATGATTGAACTGACAGAATTAGCAGAATCAACCAAGAGGTAAACAAACAAAATTCACATGAGAGTGCTAACATGCATCCAACCCTATCATATCCGGAACGTAGTCCAGACACAAATCTAACTTACATATATTATCCAGAATTTTAATAGACATAAGAATCCTCCTAAAACACATCCAAGAAACAACTTTTTCCTCGAATATGAAAAAAGCTCTAATAAAGAAAAGAATTAAAATCTACTACTAAATGTCATATACTAAGAGGAGTTGGGGATCTACAAAATATTAAATCTAGAAAACCGGATTTGATAATTTGTATCTAGGTAACTGATATTTATATTTTTAACCTAGCTAATTTTAAATCTATCCGTTTTATTTTAGGTATGGATAATTTTGCTCACAACTAGAGACTAGGATAAGGGGTATTTTAAATGGGTAGAAATACTAAATTACTCTTAATAGTTAGAATTGTATTTTTATCCTTCTCCCTAATGCTAAATTTTTTCTTTATTTAATTAATTAACTTTTTTTATTATTTTTTTGATTTTGGTTTATTCATATATCTTTCAACACATATCAAAAAGTGAAAAAAAGAAATCAAACCAAATTTTTGGAAAAAATAAAAATGGGTTACGGAACAATCGGCTGATACGGAGCTTGGTTTATGAAATTGGGTTGCCGGAATTAGGGTTGCACAGGAACCGACGGAACCGAAGAACCGGACCGGAACCGTACCCCAAAAAAACCGAACCGAGGGTACAAAGTACAGGGTACGGGTACAAAAAATGGGAACCGAGTACAACCGGGTACAAGGTACAGGTACTACCCCTGTACATGTACCCTGTACCTGTACCTCCCATGATCTTTTACAAAGTTGGTTACTAAAACCTATTGTTCTTGATCTTTTATATGATTATATACTAGATGATAACTCTAATGTTGAGGAAGGTAATGTGATTTTTTTATTTTATTTTTTCTTTATTAGTTATCAATTCAATCTTTAATATAATATTCATTTCTTAATGGATGTTGCAGAGTTATTGTGTCCTATGCCAGCGCTAGAATCTTTTAATCCTTGAAGTTCATTAGATTCATTTTATCGAAATCTTTACTTTCTTGAATCTCATTATAAAACCCTTAAAACCTTTACATTCTAACTCTATATTGGTTATTCTTCTTTTTTGTGTTTATTTGATGGCAGTTTATACTGTATACATTTCGTTATGAGATTGGAATGATAGCAACACTTAAACTTTATATCTCTTTTACTTCAACAATTTACATTTATATTTAAATTTTAGATGAAAAAAAAAAAAAAAAAAAAACAGGGTACAGGGTACGTACCCGGAACCGAACCCAGGGTACAGGGTACAAGACAGGAACCTAACCCAGGGTACGGGGTACAGGGTACAGGTACAAAATTTGAGAACCGACCATGGGGAGGTACAGGTACAGGGTTCCACCAAGAACCGAACCGAACTGACCTTTGTGCACCCCTAGGTACAGGGTACAGGGTACAGGTACAATATATTCCTTAGCCATATATTTTTATAAATGGCTAAAGTTCCCCCATTTGATTAGTCCTAATATATGATTAAATTAATTAATTAGTTAGATAAGATTAGTTATATAGATTATGGTTAGAAATAAAATTAGAGGAATTTTTTTTTTGTTGTTTTTGTGAGTAGAGAAGAAGAGGGCTTTCAGAAATTTTGGAGGGAAAAAAGTGAAAACCTAGGGTTTTGAGAGATGAGTGATTCTAGTGCCAATATTGATGTTGGAGAAGCTTCAAATTTCAAGGATGATTGTGTTGATCTTAACTTAGATTCTCAGTCAGATTGGATATATAACGTTGATCGATCGATATATGCAGCCGAAAATGAGGGTGAAAATGAAGAACCTCGAGCTAAAAATGAAGAACCCAAAGCTCATAACGCACATGTAAACTACCAATAGCTTACGAGTGGCCCAAATTTTCGTTAAAATCGTCGAATCATAGTGGTAAAGCAAAGACACAATGTAAGTGTCGGCATGGTCGTGAGGTTAGGAATATGACGACTCTTTATATATCTTTATGGTCCTAACATCCAACAATTACGACACTAACCTGCAATTTTACCATTTTATGAAAAATCGTCATGGTCCAACAAATGATAGTGACGACCCTTACCAGTAACTTTGTTCATTAAGAGTCGTCAATGTAGTATGTCATACCATCACGACTCTTGGACCCAAATATTCATGTTTTAAATATGCGTTAGGGTCGCATCGGTTCATACCATATACCATGACGTCTCTAACCAATTTTAATATGCAGTCGTCAATGTGTATATTTATAACCTTGACGACTCCATTTGCGAATTTTTTGGGTTTTGCTTTTGTAAAACAATTGATCGTAAAATAATTTTATTGAATCGAAAAGGAATACATCGTATTACAGTAAAGGAAATGATGTCATACCTGTAACTTTGTTCATTAAGAGTCGTCAAAGTACTATGTCATACCATTACGACTCTTGGACCCAAAAATTCATGTTTTAAATATGTGTTAGGGTCGGTCGTATCGGTTTATAACATATACCATGACGTCTCTAACCAAGTTTAATATGTAGTTGTCAATGTGGATATTTATAACCTTGACGACTCTATTTGCGAATTTTTTAGGTTTTTCTTTTGGAAAGCAATTGATCGTAAAATCATTTCATTGAATCGAAAAGGCATACATCGTGTTACATTAAAGGAAATAAAATAGAATAGATCATTAGAATACACTTAAATACTTAATCATATACGTTGAAAACATAAGTACTTTTTCCCAGAATACGATAGCAATCCTCATGGTTAAAAGTTTTTCCATATATAGTTTCATATTTGTCGAGAGCCATCACTCACTGAAAAATAAATCAATTGTAAGTTTGTATGTTTGAAAACTATTTTTGATAAACGAATTATTGATTGAAAAACTTACTCTTGTCGTACTGGATTCGGTGGGATAAGCTTCTTTTACAGCTTTCATTTCCTGTTTCAAAGCTTCCAATCGTTGAAATAGCTTCTCAAACCTTTTTTTAATGACTTTGAACGTCCTACGATTACGATTTTTGTCTAATCCCACACAAATCTTAAACATACGCTTCCACCAAGAATCGAATGGCTGATCCATGTTAATGTCTTGATTAACGTCATGGTTACTTTGGGTAATATACGTTCTATCTTAGTCGTGCTTTGTGATCGTAACCCAAGCTCTAACAATGGCAACATCTCCATCGGTAGTGTATGAAGTTATCATATTTAGTGCTTGAAAGGGATGGGTGAGAATGAGTTGGAGAATGAGAATGAAAGGGATATGTGAGAATGAGAATGAGAATGAAAGGGATAAGTGAGAATGGGAATCAGAATGAAAGGGATAGTTTCCTTTTATAGTGAAAAACTATCCAACGGCTAGTTTTTTAATGAAAAAAGCCGTCGAGTGATCAACCATATTTGAAAAATTCAAAATTCACAATAACTGCTATTAGGGTCGTCATGATCGTATTGTAACAACATAACGACCCTTATAACTTATAGACAATCGTCATTTATCTTTTTCAAAAACCGTGATGACTTTTATGTAAATTTGGACAGAGGAGTGGGTATTTTTTGGTAAAGAGTCGTCAGTGTAAATTTAGTGTCGTCATAGCCTCTAGAAAAAGTCGTCAACCTGCTAAAAAAGACAATGACGACGCTAGATTAAGTCGTCATTGTCGATAGTTTGAGACCATGACGACTCCCCTCATTCTGTGTGCTTAAATATGCTTTTTCCTTTCTCTTTAGGTGGTTGCACAACTAAGCGATGAACCTGAACCAGTGTCACGGATAGGGTCGGATACTTTCCACCACGATATGGTTGACATGATATATGATCTACCCTTGGAACTGATTTATGTTCTCAAATAGTTTGACTAGTCCTCTCGTCAACATAAGTATACTTCTCATAAAATCAAATTTACAAAATGTAGACATGGGCAACTAAGGCAGAGGCAAAAGAATGGGTTATCTCAAACGCCACAACTATAAAGTTTAAGATGATTTGTGAGAGAGGCCGCAAGCGTGAAAGTCACGAAGCAAAGGGCTATAAATACGAGAAGATTAAAAGGAGGGTCTACAAATCAAATACAAAAAAGTGTGGGTGTCCGTTTAAGATTAGATTTAATAGGAACTTTTAAGGTGGTCGATGGAGATTGTCGAGTGTTCCCGATGGTCGTCATAACCATCCGTTGCCCATAGTATTATTGTACACTGCATATTCCCGGTTAAAACCACATGTGATGGAGACGGTCGGGAAGATGAAGGGAAGTAGACCTCTTAAGATCCTGAATAAGATAAAGGCCGATGGTAAGGATAACCTGTCTACAGTTTACACCGTCAAAGCAACGCTCAAAAGAACCGTTTGGGATAGTAGATTAGTCATGCAAAAATCTCAGTGATTAGTGAAAAAACTAGACTACGCGATGCAAACAAAGTTGGGTCTGGACAACAAAGTGTCTCATATTTTCCTTGCGCATCCGTAGATGGTGGCATTGGATCACTGTTTTTATCAGGTTTTGATGAGAGGTTGTACCTATAAGACCAATAGGTATAACATGGCGATGTTGAACATTGTCAGTCATACTTCGGACGAGCAACTGTTCATGGTTGCTTGGTGTTTTATGGAAATAGAGGAAGAAGAGGACTATATTTAGGCGTTGGAACAATTAAGGTTGATTTACCGCGGTGAAGAAACTCCAGGGGTTATAATTGTCGATAGGGATATTGGATTGATGAATTCAATTCAACATATTTTTCTACTCGCATAACATTTTCTATATACGTGGAACATCCAGTGCAATGTCCTTTCAAATTGCAGAAGTCATATCCAAAAGCCTAAGCCAAAGACCGGTACTCAACGTTCAAAGGAGGAAGACGAGCGTCTGAGTCAACTTTCCAGAGAGGAACGAACGAAAGAGAAAAGGAAATATAATGAACAATACGGTGAAGATGGAGAGAAATGAAAGCAATTTATAAATGATTTGGACGATTTGGCTCATTCTACTAATTAGGTGAAGTTTTCTTATAAGTTACAAAAGTGTATTGATGATTGGAGCAATGATCATAGGAAAGCGGTCTATTATTTCCAAAATTCATGGTTACGTCCATACAAGGAAAATTTTATGTACGCATGGACCAACAAATATAAGAACTTAAAAAATGAGTCTACAAGTATGTCAGAGGCATCACACAGTTGGTTAAAAAGCATCCTTGAAGAGAGTCAGAATGGGGTTTTTACGGTACATGAAGCTATTTAAGAGCATGCAATGAATGATCTTAACCGGATATGATGCAAATGAAATATTGTAGGGGCAGGTTCTTGTTGGCATATATAGATGATTCTGATTTACTGAGGGGTATATCTTACCAAGTGTTGCCATGGACAATACACTATATGATGTCTGAACTTAAAAGATATAGGGATCAAGAAAAAGAAGGCATTTTAGTACAATGTAAATTGTACGACCTTGACGTGGCTCGGCCTCCCATGTCGGCATAAGCTTGGTGAGTATAAGGATATTATTCCGCTTGACGATATTAATCCGTTTTGGAGGCAACTTTCTTTAGTCCCAAGGCACACAAGAGCATATGATGAACAATTTGCAGACACAGAGCTTGGTTGAGCTATAAATGAAGTTTACCCTACAATGAATTGTGAGAGAAGACAAATATTGGTTGCTGACTTGTGGTCGAGCTTCCTTCGATCTTTGAGGTACAAGAGGAACCTACAAAGAAAAAAGCACAAGGTAGACCAAGCTCAAAGTTTTCATTGAGAGAACATGTGAAGGACAATAAGAGCTGCACAAGAGATACATCATGTTATGAGCATGTCGTAGCGGAATATAAGGAGTATGAGAATCCGGTTGCACCCAAGAAAAGGGGTCGGCCAAAGAAAGAAGTATGCATCCAGACCTAAAAGTGAAACTGAAATTTTCCGCGATGCCATCGAAGCCATAAAGCGAAAGCTAACAAAATATGGATGTTGTTGATTATGTGGTTCAGAGCCACAAAAGTTAAACAAGTGAAACGGTTATAATAAAAGGGAAAAGAGGAAATATGCATACCCCTAGGGATTCACAAGGAAGGCCATATTGTGTTACTCATACGTTGTACGAATAGTATATAGGACAACTCCCTCATGTCATCTTTGATTACCTTATATCCACAGACGACGTCGACGAGGATGAAAATTGTGGTTTCCATGTTGCAACAGAACAATTAGGACATTTCAATCCGATGACGAGAACGTCACCCAAGTCAATTATGCAAGAACCAAAATGGCTGCAAAACTTGTTCAGGATAAAGAACTCTATATTTTGATAATGTGGAGATAAAAAAGACAAAGAAAATAAATTCAAGGAATTGGTGTCTTCTGTAAAAGAGCGGAAGGGGACCAAGACGGCCAGTTATAAGTTTTGGATGAGAATATCTTATTGTGGGCAGCTCTTGGTTTATCCAAGAGTTGATGGCGACGCTTGGGTAACTCATGTCATCTGGTTCGGCGATGTTAGGCAAGAGATGATTGTTACCGCACTTGATGAGGTAGTTGCATTCCATTTGATGGATGTTCATAATTCCTATCAAGTCATACGGTATGAATGAAATATGTATAGTTGTTGCATTCTTGGCAAGAGCAAGAAAAATAGGCTTAAAGTGTCCTAGGTGCTAGTCCAAGGCATGATTTAGGCCTGGACAGTGCTCGTAAGTATGTGATGTTTTCCAAATGCATTGACCATTGGCTTTAATGGCCTTGTACCCTTTGCAGAACAAGTGTGAGTTGGAACGGTATGGAAACTACGTATCGAGTATCATGCTTGCAAAGCATGCTTGGAAAGGCAAATAGATTTGCATTTTCATAACGAGAAATGAAGCTTTAAAGCCCGGTTACTGGCGTTTCAAGTGGTACATCGTGGAGTTCTGGCCATCCCAGCGCATCGTGGCGAAGGCGGAATTTCCCTATCCGTCACACTTAGCTTGTGTTGTTCATGTATTCTCCCATGGATTCCCTGGGGGATCTATTACATACGTACCCTCAAGAACTAGGTGTGAGCCGACATTAAAGAAGAGAAGAATTATTATGGCACATATGAATAATAACCATTACATCATTCTAACTATAAATGAAGAGTGTCATTTACCACCGGTGAGATATGATCATTGGGAGAGTTCTCTTAGGAGTGGACAAACCAATATGAGTATGACATGACCATATGGAAGACTTTGGATGAATCTCCAACAAAGGTTGATTTAGGGGATTAGTCGTACATCTTTTGAAAAATTTATATATTTTGAAAATTGTATGTTGAAGCATGTTTTCGGAAGATTATCTTTTGAACTTAAATTTATCTCTTGAACTCTAACTTGTCTTGAAAATTGTATGTTGAATGCTTAATGAATAAAATGTTTATTATCTTGTTGCTTATCAACCTCTTTTACCTAGGGTCGTCACAATTAAAATGTATAGACACTAACGACTCTAAAGTATTATATGATTTTCTATAATGGTCGTCAGGGTTTATATTTGGCGACCATACTGACTAATATTTGGGGTGGGGGGGGGAGGGGGTGGGGGTTGGTCGTCATGGCCGATACCAATACACCATGACGATACTAGTTGGAAAAGTTGGACTTTTCCTGGATGGTTTGGAGCAGTAGGGTCGCATCGGTTTAAACCGTATACCATGACGATTCTAACCTGGAAAAAGACAAAGAAAATTGTCAGAGATGGAGTCATTAATCTGCTATTTTCGACCATGACGACCGTTACCATTGAGCTAAATGCCTAACTGCTTAGATTAAGAGTCGTCAATCTCTGTTATTTTTAGCATGACGACCCTAACCACTCTCATCTTCAATTTTTCCTGGATGTTTTGGTGTGTTAGGGTCGCATCGGTTCACCAAATAATCCATGAAGACCTTTATATGCCATTTTTGGGAGAGCTAGAGTCGTAATGGTCGATACTAATAGACCGTGACGACTCTATACCTTGATAAATGGAACGAAAGTTTCATACTTGGAGTCGTAATCCTCCTAAATTTTGACCATGATGACATATCCACACTCACATGGAAACTTGGAGACATAACTATGTTTTAACATACCATTCACGTTCAAAACAATCTACTACCACACCTAATATACCAAATTATGTTGTTCCTAACAAACGTAAAAAAACATGAGTTGAAGTACGGAAAATCAAATTGTACCTAAGTAAAGGCACATGAATTCAAGTCTATTATTGTAATGTCTTAAAAATAACATCGTCTCAACCACGACCACAATCTCGGTCACTTTCTTATGTAGCTGATCTCCGGCTTCGCTTTCCATATTTTCCTTGACTCCCACGACCTCGACCAGCATCTCCTTTCCCCTCGTTGCCTTGGGTATCATCACCTTCTTGGGTTACATGGGTAAAAAGTGTGCGAGACCTCTTACTTTCACTTGACAGATCAGTAAACATTTAGGCGGTAGCGGAGTTTTCAATGTGTGTTTAGTATCAACAAGTCAACATACCGACCTTATTGGTCACGCGTCAACGCCTCTCCCTTGTCCTTCGAGAAACTCAGTCCCTTGATCATAATATCCCTTCGATCTCTCTAAAACAAATAAATTGCAGTTGAGGTTAAGTGTATATATTTAATAAAAAGAAAATAAGAAAGGAAAAAACACTTACGAAAAGCTTTAGAATTATAGAGTCAGTTCTGCTGTCGGGTGCCGGAGTAGAAGAAGTAGAAGTTTTGTTGTTTTTCCGCCCACCAAAATCAATTTGTATCATATGGCCATTAGAGAACTTTCGGTACCATTCCAAGTAACCCTCCTTTGCCTCGTAACCCTTATTCTCATGATCCCAAAAAGAGATATGTGCCAAATTAGCATGTCTATTATCCCAATTACTGGTCTCCGTAGAGGGTCGTAAACCACCTCAATGCCAGAAACATCGTACTTGCATTCATCAAGTTTGAGTTGGAATTTTGGTTTATAATCCTTCTCACGTGGTTCTTGAATATACCCAACCTGCCGCATTGCTCTCGACGGATCATACATTGAGAATCCGTTAGGGTAAAACAACTTGTCATTGTAAAAAGAGACATCTTTCCTTTTATCAACTATGTCTCCCATATATGGATCAAAAACTACATCTTTAGCCGTCATGTTGTCCAAACTTTGCCGCATATCTAACAACTGCCTCTTATGATCCTTTTCCTGACCCCCAGTGAATTTGTATTTCGTCCATCTTGGATGAGCACTGGTCCATGCCTCGTTCACTTTGACATCCTCGTTTTTTTTAACAACGAAGGAAAATGGTCGTAAATCCACATCTACAAAATAACCAAAACAATAAAACTAGTATTCATCAAACAAGAGATTGATAAAGAATAATAAATCATCCGACAAGCTAATAAGATCACTTCAATTACCTGGAGTAGAGCCGTATTCCCGTTCATTTGAGATGTTCGTTCCCTAGATGTTTTTGCTAGCTTCTCATTCACGTGTGCAACGACGGCAGTCCCCCACAAGTACTTACACATCTTCCAAATGATGCAAGAGTTGTAGATAGTTCGCGATGACCCTGTTTCCTTTACTATTGGGAAACAAAACATCCCCTAACACGTACAACAGATAAGCAGCCGCGGCAGCACGAAATTCAACCTCAAGGAGGAGACCATTATCTCTTTCCTTTTGTAGGGACCCAGTATATGAGCGCCTCAATTCCAACAGGTTAAACTCTCTCTTGAGGTAAATTCCCCCCTTGACCAACTTGGACTTCGTTATGTCTGCATCGCAGCCAAACAAGGAATTGGCCAATTCATAAATTTCACTCCAAGGAAGTTTGAACTTGAAGTTGTCTCCAGTGGATTTTCCTTCGACCTGGAGCCCTAAAATCTGTTCTGGATTGTCAGGAGTTATACTCATTTCACCAAACGGGGATTGGAAGTAATCTACTTCAGGGTAAAACCTTTCACAGAAGCAAGAAACAGTGACCTTGTCATACGCAATCACAGAGTTCTGTACATAAGGATACAAACTGGAGTTCTCTATTAACTGTCTAACTCTTGGACATTCATCTTATAGTTTCCATAACTCCATTTTTACATAGGAAGACTGCCGACTGAAAAGACGTACGACGTTCGTATGATCACACGAAATAGGGAAAAATAACCCAATCAGCAAACAAATTAACAACAAGAAGTTAAAAAGCAAAGTTGAGATTGTTACGATAGTCTGATGGATGGTACGAGCCCACGAGCCGGGATATGCAAATAGAACCTTTCCTATATCTAAGGGTATGCCTTTAATATTTCGACCGTGTTCAGTATCCATGACCAAGTGGGGTTTGGGAACGTGCCTCGCAGGTGGGGTTATTTCCTTACCCTTGTCCTTGGCTTGTACCTCTTCTTGCGTCTCTTCTTGTACCTCTTCTTGTGCCTCCTCCTAATCCACATCATCATCACCATCATCATCACCACCATCATCACCACTACCAGCATTGGTGTCATTAACTTCATCTTCGGTTTTTTCCCTGTCATGATCTGAAGTCACAGATGGAATAGAAGAGGCATCAGAAGGGGAATCCTCTGGTTTGTTACCTTGTTGTGTATGTTCACGAATAGAGAAAGATACCTCCTTCGTACGTTTTTCTAAAAATTTATCATTGCGGGGAGTTTTTGAAGGAGGAATGGGTACAAGTTTACCTTTTCCTTTCTTTACCTTTTTAACCCAACTACAACACAAATACGCAAAAATAAAAAAGTCACTTATAATAATCTTAGACTTATTCTTAGAGTCGTCATGGTCTAAATTAACGACGAGATAAAACAATAACGATAAAATATTTATACACTGACGACCCTTAATTATCATTGAAATAGGGAAGAATAGTTTTTTTTTTATATGGGGGTCGTTATGGTTTATTAAAGTGTCGTCACATATTTAAGGTCGTCATGGTTTTAATAAAACTGATGCGAACTCAAGCCAGTTAAAATCTGCAATGGATATCCGTTTTCAAAAAAGCAATTTAAGGGATGTAAACAAGGCCCCTTCAGTAAACCGCGGGGAAGAGAAATCCTATCGACGTTAGATACATGTTTTGTTCCGTTGATCAAGATCATGCACAATCAGCGCTCCTAAATACGGTGTACTTCCGTTAGGCCAGATTGCTTTGATGTGCTTTGGGCTGGGAATGGCGCGACCCTAAAAAGACCATTCGTCTTCATGGAAATAACCAACAAGGGTCGTCAAGGTCGAAAATGAAATACCATGACGATTTTCCATAAATCTACCATGCATATGAAAAGTCGTTATGGTATACGATTATCAACCATGCCGACCCTCTCCATGTAACTGCAATTTTACGGTTTCTAGTCTAGATTTACACTTAAAACAAACGTACATTCACATCCAGCAAATAGAGATATAGGTTTTAGTTTACTTACTTTATAATTGGGACCGCTTCATTTTCTGATTCTTGTCGATTTAATTTCTTGCTCCTTTTTGACTTTAAGTTTCTCTACGATTCTAGGTGGGTAACATCTTTCTGGACATTCTTCATACGAGCCATGTTTGTAGAAGTAATTTACGATTAAAGTTTTCTAATTGATTTCGATTTATTTTTTTTGGAAATTAGGGAAGAAATGAAAGGTTTTTTGGTTTTTGGTTTTGTTTTTGAAATTGAAATAGGGGCTGATTTTGGTAAAGTATAATTGATTTTTAGGATTAGTTATTAATGGTGAGGGTAAGTTTATATTTTCACCACCTTTTGACACCCCCCTATAATTAATGGTGTCCCCTAGATTTCTTAAAGTCTCCTGTTAGTTCCACAAGTCCCCAATTAAATCAGAATTTTTATTAGTTCAACATATTTTTTCCTTTGTCGTGCATTAAAAAAATTAATCACTTTTTCTTCCATCTTAGAAAAAAAACTCACTAGTTTATATATTTTCAAAAATAATAGAGAAAAAGAAATAAATTGATGTTTTTTTTGTTCTCAAACAGTTTTCACAATATGAATAATATTTAACCACACAAATTATAAAAAGAACATACTGATAGTTCTAGTTCTAGTAAATACATCTAGTTTATTGATAATATAACTTTTTGAATGATTTAATTTTTGGTAGGGAAAAGGAAAATAGTGTGTATTTCCACAAATTTGCTAATGTTCATGACCAAATTGATACGAAGGACGAGAAAAAATCACCTATTACCTGGTAACTTTTGACCAAATTGTTAATTTGTTAGGTTTTTTCCTACACCCTTTTCATTTATTTGGGTTCTATAAAAACAAAATTACCAATCTTTTTGTTTTAAACTCTAAATTGTTATTTACTATTTTATTTTGATTTTAAATTTTACTCCCTCCATATTAAGAAGATAGATTTATTTGGTTTGACACAAAAATTAAAAAAGTCGAATTAAGAAAATAAATCATTGAAACTATTTTTTTATGTTTTTTCTTAATTTATGTTGGAAAATTAGGTTAAAGTTGAGGATGAAAAAACACATAGAGAATGGTGTACCACTGATTTCAAGGATCTTTCGATTTTTTTAGATAATAATTCGATCCTTCCGAATAAATTTACAAATATAACAGGTCAACGGATTATGCCTTCAGGATTCAATGAAGCCCTAATACCGTAATCGAATTCAAGAATTATACTTCCTTGATCCGACCAAGAACACACTGTTTAGAAGTTTCTTATGATGCTATTAGAAAAGAAAGAAACCAATACGTTTTTGATGTGATTGAATGATAATCAATTTATCGCTATTTATAAGGTTTGAATCAATTTAAGATGCATGTTCATCACCAACATCTACCTCCAGTAAACAACAATGATAGTTATTAGAGAACGACATTTTTTTTTTTTTCAAACCAAAACCGAATTTGAGTCCAAGTTTATAGCTTTATGGTTTCCCATTAACTCCAGTAAGGAGAAAGTCAGGGATTCAATCCCCGCCGTAAAGATCCGTATTCATATTAATATAGTTTATAGTTGGGTTTGGCAGGGTGGATCTGACGGTGGGACCAAACTGTCTGGATGAATTCGGATAGGAACTTAGATCCGACTTTCGCGTATCAAAAATGAAAAAAAAAACAAATTAAGTTATATTAAATGAACGTGTCGTTCTAGATAAATTTTATTTTCTAACTAAAAAAAGGTAAATCACTTATCATCATAAACCAAATGAGAAAGAGCAGCCTATGTCACACTATCATCAAAGTTGAACAAGGAAAATAGGAGCAACCTTTAAATCCAGCCAAAAGATAAGGCCACGAAGATGGGATCTCTAAATGGAATTATTGGGAGTTCTTTTTTTTTTGTCAACTCATCAAACAACAAACGTGAGAATTTGTTATTTCCATTTTAAAATATTATAATTACACTAATAAACAACTTTAAAGTAAATATGCTTCAAAAAAACAAACTTTAAAGTAAATAATTTATTATACAACTATTTTATTGGAATCTGTTGGATTCTTTTCATTCGTCTCTTCTAAATTTGAATATACGATTCTTAATTATTGTATACATAAAAAATATACCATAAAATATAAATAAATAAACGAATTAACTAACATACCCCTTTCATTTACAACATTGTTTTCTAACTCAAATGATTTTGTTTTGGGTATTAAACCTTACTAAAAAAATAAAATAGGATGAAATTATTGACAGGGTGATGCTTCTCTTGTACTCTGGTTCTGGAGTATAAATACTTTTGAGGTTGTTCCCGTCAAATTTACGCTAGTTGAAAAGCAATCATAACCTATTGATTTCTTAAAGTTTTGCGATGGAATTTTAACCTTTTTCTATAGAACAAAAGAAAAATAAAAAATAAATTGGCAAAATCTTAAATTATCTAGCATAGTGTTCTCCGAAATAAGTGAAAACTGCAACAAGTCCACTAGATTAAAATTTTGTATAGTATACGGATCAAACATCCAATAGTTTGGCAAGCAAATGTCAATTTTGGTTGGATTCAAAATCCTGTAAATCATCGTGCATGCAGGTGATTGGGTTAATTCTAGCTAGCTCATAAGTCATAGTTCGGCGGGTGACTTCATGGACCACGCGGGATATATCAGCATCCAAACATGTCATGCCATTTGTGATTACTCAGGTGTGGAGCAACTTTATACCTAAGTGGAAACCACTCACATACCCCGACTGACATACTGTTTATCATTAACTTGGTATTTGCCGTTCTCGTGATTCTTACGTTTTATTTTGGAAAACACTAAAAGTTTTTCAAAATTCATCTCCCACAGGTCTTCTAAATTGGGATCCAAATGTTGACATAAAAAACCATTCCCTTTAAATCTTAGGGTCATGGTAGGTGCTACAATTACACCTACGGATGAAAGATGTAATTTTAAGAGATGTTTAGTGGGCCCGTTTCACAAAATGGGATCAATCATCAGTGACACATTTTCACAGGTTGATGGGGGTTATTTTGGACATTTCCGACTAAACAAGTAGGCAGGTATACTGTGTTGTAATCACGATTCATGAATTCAATAACATGGTTATGTCAATTCTCTAATTAGCATATTTTGTTAATTAATTCTCTTCTTTGGTCTTCTTCAGCACATGATTAGAATCTTAAACCATCGGATGGAATCTTGATACCTTTGGTCCTGCATTTTGGAAGTGTTAAAAGTAAATTGAGATGATTTCATTTTCTTGGGTTGGGTACTTGACCAATAGATATGTCGTATTTTCTTCAAGTTCAATAATTTTTCTTATGAACCGAATCAATCTGCAGGAGAAATTGCATCTCAATCACGTGGTGGTTAGGGAGGGTTCAGATTCCTGAACTTTTGCATCCACGCAAACCCTGTAGGTATTTAAATGCACTACCGTTTGGAATCTTTGGATCAATCAAAAATTCCAAGTTCGTGCATGCAAGTCCAAACGCACGCATTTAATACTCATGGAGCCAGCAGTTGGATCACTGGAGCCTCCGACTGTTCAGTTGATTTTTTAACCTGCATTCTCCACAGCTTTTAACAGAATGGAGCTAGGGCTTAATGTCATGGGGTCGAATAAAATTTGTACCAACACTTATGAATTTTTTTTTGATCAATATAGAAGATCACATGGTATATATTAATTTTGGCGAAAAAATTATGCACATTGATGTTAAGAGCCAACAACAACAACATGTCATGTCATATGTGAGGGTATAAAATCCCTAACACCACGTGTTCAAATACTATGGAAAGAGTATCAGAATATGATGGAACGAGAAACACTGAAACAAAGCTTTTTTGATAAGTACTGAAATAGACATCTGAAACAGACAACATCGTTGCATGATCGACACGCAAGCTGCGGGAAAGCATGGGACACTGTACGAAACAGATAACTTCGTTGCATGACTGACACACAAGTTGCGGGAAAGCCTGACACAATAAATGGAACTGACAAACATCGATGCATGATGGACACATCTCAGCTGTACATGTTGCGGAACAAAAGAAACTAAAGCATGACAAGTCACTTTCAATAGCCACATGTCAGACATGCCATAATTTTAATAAGGCCGCAGTATTCATCCAAATCCAAAAATAATAATTTAAATATAAGTCCGACAGAAGAGGAGCAGAACACCAAGCGAGAAGCTAAGAGAAATAAGAAGTACGCATGACAAGTCTTGCGGGAAATGCCAATAAGAGTGTGGGATAAGCTTCATTCTAAAGTTTGGATAAGATCAATAGGTGGAAAGTTTGGATTTCAGGGACCTATGATATTTACTATAAATATCGAACTCCAAAACAGAAAGAGGGACTGAATTTTTTTTAGAGAATTTGGCAAAAGGTATAGGATTAGAGCAAAAAGTTTAGGTATGAGAATTGTATTAATTATAATCCTGATTCATTAATTCTTTGATAAATTTTACTTGATGCAAATTGTATTTGATCCTTTTGTAACATACAATCATGAATAAAAATCATTCAAATCTTTTACCACCCGTGGATGTAGATAATCCGTTGTCTAACCACGTTAAATCATTGTGTTGATTCATGTTTCAATTTCTTGTTCTAATTGATAACATGTTTCGTTTTCATTATATGAGATTTGATCTGACTATGTTTCTGACTCTGATGGTTGTGATCCAAAGATTTAGATTTTTGGTAATCACACCATAATTGCTTGAAGATTTTATATTTTATCCCTAACGGCGATGGTTGTGGCATCTGAATTCCCATACTACTGTTTTCTAGTCCATTATCATTATTTTTTTTGATACTTTGTGTGAAAAACAACAAACTAAACTACTCTGACCATTCAAAGGAAAGAAGTACCCTGAATATCATTTGTTTTCTTTAGTTGTCCTTAGGAATAATTTGTTGGCTAGAAAAGAACAAAAAAAGATTTAGACGATCATTTTACATTTTGAACTCATTATTATTCATACAAGTTTCAATTTACCATTATGCTTTCCACCCAAAAGACGTTAAAATTACATAAAACCCAAGCATTTTCTTAATGAAATTCAAAATTTAATGGGTGCAAGTGACCCACTTGCACCCCTTCCCTCTGTCCCTATTTTTTAATGTTTCTAAGAGCATCTTTTCCGATGCTTGGTTTTAGAGCACAAGTTCGTGTCATATAGGATACAAAACTATATTTATAAAAAATCATCTCCAGTCCATTAATATGATAATGATATGATGATTTTTTTGGAAGTTCATTTAGAGGATGTCTTCCCATCCTAGTCACACTTTTATTAATAAAAACCATCCAGAAACAAATATATAACTTTTTTAATCAATAATATACTGATAAATAAGTAAAAAAATAATAATATTTATGTGTTGGAGATGAAACTCTTTTATTCTTCATATTTATAATTTCTTAATAAAAAACTGTCAGTAATGTCATATATAAAACATCCATATTCACCATCCAAAAAGTTCTAATGTTCATTCCACAAAAGTAGGGACCTGTTTGGGATTCAGATTGCTCTAAAGAAAACAATAGAGCTTAAGAGTTTAAGTATCCTTTATTCCTAGACCATGAAGCAGCTAGGGAGCATGTTCTCTAGTCGCTTGGGGGTAGAATAAATTCTCGATTTATGTTTTGCTCTTCCCCTGCCCTTTCATATAGTTGTCATCTCTTAGAGCGCGAGCTTTATCAATGGGTTTTAAGTATATTTAAAATATAAAAGAAATTATGGGGTTGCAGTTACTTACAACATGTATGGTTAAAAGAGTATCTATCCAATCTTAAAAACTTTTCGCAGTTCCACTTGCATTTCAATCTCATAACTTTACACCAATATTAACACTCCAGTTAAGTAAAATTAATCCATAAAAGGGGAAAAAGAAAATTGTTAGAGAGTATACGTGGTAAATAATTGCATGAATCATTTTCAAGAATAAAACTTTTTACCTATGTTAAAAGGTGAAATTGAGGTTTCCTAAATGATTATTTGGTCGTATACTGGTTTAAAGAAACAAAAAAGATAAACATACCATGAAAAAAATATTGTGAAATACCGTTTTTTTTTCTTGTTCTGAAAAGAGGGTTACCTTAGTAGATATATTGATAAAGACGATTTAGGAAATCGAAAACCTTACAGGAAACTTTTAAGATCATAAAGCAGTCATACAATTTATAGTATCTCCACCAATTTTTGCATGCCAATTATATTCCTTTAGATCTAAGAACAATTTGAGAGGATCTTTTCCTCTCTCGCAAAAGGGAAGACTAAACAACTAGGGCCAAATTCATTTTGAAAAAAAAAATGTGTCAAAGTACAAGGCAATGAGTCAATGACTGGATTAGGTCCAACCCATTGTTCTTCAGAACATGTAAATAACATGAGCTAGAGTTTTTAAGTTTGGATTGCCTAAAACAATCAGGGTAATAGAGACCCAAGTAACAATAGCAGTAGGAAAGCAATATCCAAAGTAGCAGTGGTAGTATAAATTGGTCTTTAAGGGTATGGGTTGGAAAAAAATCGGGTTGTCTCGGTTTTGGAGATGTAATAACAATATAGTAGTGGATGATGATCTTCTAGTTATTATTGTCTTTGTCTTCAAAGTTTGAATTCTTGATGTTCTTGTTATTGTTGGTGCTTTTTTCTTCTAAAGGGAGACATTTAACTTCCACTTGAGCTAACTCTTCAATAGATTGAAGATACACACCAATAACCCAAAGCTAGAGTAACCCAAGTCAAAAACAAAGATAATAATCCAAATACTATTAATGAAGTAAAAATATGGGTATAATGAAAGCCCTAGAATAAGAAATCAACAATAAATTGAAGGAAAAAGTGAACAAGAGTAAGAAAAAGAAAAACAACCTAAATCTAGAGATGTAAACTGGAGGTTCAGACGTAAAGACTAAATAAATAGATATAAATTAAAATAAGTACACAAGATTAAGAGTATAAAAAAGATGAGTTAAGTTTCTCCTGCTCGAATCTACTCAAAAAAAAACCATCACTTACAAAAATTTAAGATTTTTGATGGGTCCCATGATATTCTGTTGGGACCTAGTATTTTCCTTTGAGAAATATTTTGGAGTTGATTTGTTTTTTTCATTATTGGTTTATGGGAGCAGATTTCTTGACTTAATTTTTATTTAATTTCTCTACCATCAGATGTAAAAGGATGGATGGTCAAGACTAATATGAAAAGTTTAAAAATAAAAAACCATCTATCCATTTATATCTGATGATAAAAAAATTAAACAAAAAAATTAAACCAATAAAATTTGAGTCAAGAAATCCGTTATGTTTATTTACACATGAACTGATAAAGAAAACAGACCTTTTGAATAAAAGTCAAAAAGATCTTATGAAAATAGACCACTAATTACAAGAAAGACGACAATAAAAACGTAGATATATACTGGTTGATTTAAAAAGGATTTTCACGGTTTTGTTTTATGGACGTGACAACACTATGTTTCACTGATATATATCAAACATAAAATCATATAGTAAAACGTTGAAGGCTCATTTGATAGAATTAGACGAATAGAAAAAAAAAAAGAAAAAAAGAAAAAAGAAAGACATTTGTTCATATGGGAAGACGTAGTGTATTTTCAATCTTTCATTTTTGTAGCAGTTTAAATTTAACCTGATATTTTCCTTTCGCCTTAAAATAATTAAGGTGTTTACGACAGGGGCATGCACCAAAAAGTGGTTGCACCTTATCATGGTCGAAAAAAAAAGTTTTATATCATTTTTCTCTCTTCTAGATATGTGTTTTTCGGTGAGTTTTAAGAGCATCTTCAATGCAAGGGATAAATAACTTAAAAAAACAAGACACCTAAAATTCAAGATTTTTTCCACTAAATTTTTATCTCCAATACAAGGGTTAAGGCCATAAAGAAAAATGAAATAACTAAATGTGGGTGAGGGAGAAAGTATAAATTAGACTTTTTTCATGACCTTGGATATTAAATTCACATCATTAAATTATTCATAAATTTAAATAAGAGTTTGAACATTTGAGATGAATTTTAAGGTGAAGAATCTTATTTTCATATATTTTTTATCATGTAGTGATGACTCGTATAAAAAAAATATTATTTAGACTTCCACGTAGGATGACCTTGATTCATAACATTGGAGATGCTCTAAGGCCAAACACGGTTACCCAATTTTTTAGATTTAGCATAAATATATCTAAGAAAAAACCAACTAAAAAACCATCTCCTATGGGTCTCGTGCATTTTTTAGCCTATATTAACGGAACACAGTTTCCGTCAATTGGATTTTGAGTCCATATTAAATAAAGTAGAAACAGAATTATTATTATGGGGCCCAACAATTAATTTTCTGATGCAAACTGACAGAAACTCCATTACTTAGCTAGAAGTGGGATCGGATGTATGTACTTTGCTAGCTAAGCTATAGATTTGGATCACATTATAGCTAAAAATAAACCAATGTGATTTGCATTATCCTAATATGGCTAAAGCTAAGAAATAAACTTCACCATAGTACTTGGCCTAATTGTTTAGGTCTGCTTCTTGGGTAGATATGGGAAATGATAGTGTTTGCTACTATTTTCATAGCTTAGCAGTTTATGGTTTATGGTTTTTTTTTTTTTTTTTTTTAGTTTTCCGACATCCTTTTCGCCGATGTCTTTTTTCTGTCGTGTGCCAGTTTAATTTGTTGCGTCTGGCATTTTTTCAGCACCTTTTATTCTACTTTGGTTACTTGGTTGTTTAACTATTTCAACGGTAAGCTTCCGATTAAGAATTAGGTAAAAAATTCTTGATTTGGAGCATCTCTTTTCATAGAATACTCTATATTAAATGGTCAGATTACGTTTAGAAGATCATCCCTTCTTCGATTTAATCGTCTCTTTCATATTTATAATTTGTTTTTTTCGATATTTCTTCTCTTTTTCTTTTCAAATATTCGGCCATGTAATTTTTACTATTTGTTTTTCATGTTTCTCAATAGTTTTTTAAAGTTTTTTTTTTTTTTTGCTCTAAAACTTTGAAAAGACTATATTGATAAAGGAAAGGAAAAAAAAACAAGAACTAGAAAGGACTTGACCTCCGCACAAGAAAATCAGGAAAAAAAAGAAGACGTTTCAACAAAATCGATGAACGGATACAGGGTTTCTATTGTTACCCATTGCAGATCTAATAAACATTAAAGGGTCACTCGAAAAATAATCTTCACCAGAAGTCACACCTTGTTTTGCTATTGGAGTAATCATGATTTTTTTCTTGATTTACTTAAATAACCCAGTAATAATAAAATGGAATCCTTTTACAAGAAAATAAAAATAAAAATATAATCCTATTTAGTTGGTCATGTTATGTGTTCCAATTATTTTGTACATACAAAGACAATTTTCATTAATTCCCAAATATTATCTCAAGGTTAAAATCATAATTTCATACATAAAATATACGCAAGGACGGAACAGTAAAATACGATTTACTCTAATGATTTCTACCTGTAAAATCCACAAATACACAGGAGAAGGAACGACGAGGGAGAAAATATTTACTCCCAAAAAAACGTGTCTACTCATTTAGACCGGAGAAAAAAAAACTATAATATTGTTTTCTCCAATTCGTAGAAGTAGAAGAAGAAGATTTATATAAATAACAGTTTCTCTCAACTACTCCCAGATCTCACAATTTCATTTCTTGTTTCAGAGATTCGGAATTCAAACCCGAAACTCTTTAACAAGAAATTTGAACGCACAGATTTTTTTTTCTGGGTTTCTTTAGATTTTTCCAGTGATTTTTGTGGAGAAGAATTGAAGTGTAAAAAAATGGGTGAAATAAGGTCAAGATGGCAAGGATTTAGTCCAATAGTAGGTGTTGTAACATTTGTGATTCTATTAGTATCGGCTTTTGTGTCAGCTGAAAGAAGTTTGAAAGATGAACAACCTAAAAAGATTGAAACTGGTGATGAAATTGAATCAGATTATTTACTTAAAGTTGTTAATTTCTTATGGAAAGCTGATGGATCAGGTTATCAACATGTTTGGCCTGTAAGTCTCTCTTAAACTTTTGATTTTTGAAGGTAAAATGATTTTTTTTAATCTTTTAAATTTTGTTTTGAATTTGGGTTCTTTTTTTGTTGCAGGCAATGAAATTTGGTTGGCAAATAGTAGTTGGTACATTTGTTGGATTCTTTGGAGCTGCATTTGGAAGTGTAGGAGGAGTTGGTGGTGGTGGAATTTTTGTTCCCATGCTTACTCTTATCATTGGGTTCGACGCTAAATCGTCCACTGCTATGTCTAAATGTAAGATTCTCCTCATAAGTTTGGTATTCATGTTTAATTTGCATGATAAAAAATTATGCATATTCCAAAAGAGGCAAAAAAAAAAAAGGGTGTTGAAATTATGAAGTTTTGGAGGTGCTGAATTTTGGTTGCACCCTTTTTTTCTTTAGATAGTAAAAGGTAATTTTGAAGTTCTCAGTAATATTTTAATGAATGATTATCGTCGAATATTGGAAGGTTAAAGAAAAAAGATCAAATCTGAATTCAGTTTTAAGTAGAGCTCATTGCAATAACCAGGCCTGTTCGCCAAATTTTGCTTCTGAAAGATGAAGTTTCTTTTTTCCTTTTCTATGCTGTATTGATCTACCTATTGGATAAGATTTACTAAATTATTTGATTTAAGATTTGAAGTGGTTTACTTAATAGTATTCTGTTGTTTGTTCAGGTATGATCATGGGTGCAGCTGGGTCAACTGTCTACTACAATCTTAAGCTAAGGCATCCCACACTTGATATGCCTGTTATTGATTACAATTTGGCACTCCTCGTCCAACCCATGCTTATGCTTGGAATCAGTCTTGGAGTAGCTTTCAATGTAGTTTTTGCTGACTGGATGGTTACTGTTCTCCTAATTATTCTTTTCATAGGTAAAAATTGATCTATACCATCTTTTGTAGGTTTGCATTGGTTTGGAAGTATTCCTCAACTGAATTTGTGGTTTTTTAGGTACATCCACCAAGGCATTTCTCAAGGGTGTAGAAACATGGAAAAAGGAAACCATATTAAAGAAGGTATTAAAGCATTACCACACAAACTTTTTCTAATTCCTCGTGTAGATTTATACCAACTTTTCTTCTAATATTTCTAGTTCCGATCTTGTCTTTTTATGCTATTTTCAGGAGGCTGTTAAGCGCTTGGAATCAAATGGTGAGCTGCGACATCTGATCACTATATTTTTGTAAATTGAATGAAAGAATAGTTGTGCATTTAGTTCTTAATTGATTGATTTATCTACCCTTCTCTGTTTGTTAAAGGTAATGACAACGATTCAGTTGAATACAAGCCTCTACCGAGTGGCCCAACCAATGGCCCTGAAAAGCAGTCAAATGAATCTGGAGATGCAGAGGTTAGTAGCATATACAAGAAATCTTGAATCTAATTTTGTACCAGTATTAAAAATGGATGACTAAGCTTTCTTGTTATACAGGTCCCTATTCTTCAGAATGTCCAATGGGAGGAACTTGGCCTTCTATGCTTTGTCTGGGTTGCATTCCTTGCTATTCAGATTGTTAAGGTTCGCTTTCCTTTTATTGGTTTTTTGTCTTCTTTCCTATACTGCCTGTATCTTAGGGTTTGCTAACAAGTATGGAACTCATGAGCTAAGTTACTAAGAATTTATCTGCATTTGTTGGGTGCAGAATAATACAGCGAATTGCTCCATGGCATACTGGGCTTTGAACTTTTTGCAGGTACTATATTAATTCCTAATGAGATCAATTCACGGTCCCCTGAAATTTGGTTTTGAAGCATCTGACTGTAAAAAGTTCCTTTCTGTGATTTTTAGATTCCTGTTTCTGTAGGAGTGTCTATGTATGAGGCAATTTGCTTATACAAGGGGACTAAAAAGATTGCCTCTAAGGGAGATGATGGCTCAAACCTTAAAGTGAGTCAGCTAATTATGTATTGTTCATTCGGTGTACTAGCTGGAATGGTTGGTGGACTGCTAGGTCTCGGTGGAGGATTTATTTTAGGTCCTCTATTCTTGGAGCTTGGAATCCCCCCTCAGGTACATATATCCTGCCTTTACCCTCAAATCTTTGTGAATCTATTTCTTAGTTTTGGTTCCCATTTGACTGCTCATATATTTACATTTTTGTATCTCAATAAATTAATTGAGTGGATGAACGATAAAATTCCGAAGAAGAGAACTAGAAATTCTACTCTTTTAGGTTGTGAATTGGTTGATTTGGAGCTAAATGACTAACTTGTGAAACCACTCAATGCAGGTTTCAAGTGCCACAGCCACTTTTGCCATGACATTCTCCTCATCCATGTCCGTTGTAGAATATTACCTTCTTAACCGTTTCCCAGTCCCTTATGGTGAGTGGATCTATTCATTTTTTTTTCTTTTCTTGTTGCCTCTTATCGACACTCACTCCCAATATAGTTCCTAGAAGTGGACCTTACATTATTTCCAATTATGCTTTGCAGCTGCATACTTCGTAGCCGTCGCTACTATTGCTGCCCTTGTTGGGCAACATGTAGTAAGAAGGATGATCATTATTTTAGGAAGAGCATCTCTCATTATCTTCATTCTTGCCTTCACGATCTTTGTGAGCGCAATCTCACTAGGTGAGGAACATTTTTTAAAACTTCTAATGTTTATTATCTTTCCCTTTTCACTTCATTAAGAGTCCGCAATCTTCTGCATTTAATCCTATCTGATAAACTCAATGAACAGGTGGAGTCGGAATAGCAAACATGATTGGAAAGCTTGAACGACATGAGTATATGGGATTTGATAACTTGTGCAAAGCTGGTTAGAATAGAAGTTCGCTCTACATCTCTCTCTCTCCACTGTAATTCACTCTCATTTATGTTCATTGGAAAGTGCTCTTAAAAATATAGCGCCATCAAGTTTGGGCTTATGCTTTTGTATCAATTTTGTAATTGCCGTGAAAACAGTAAAATTCTTAATTTATTAATTATCTGTTTCTCAAACGCTCATTCTGTAATTCTGCACCTTGTATACATTGTTGATAGAACTTAGGATTTTGTCTGTGGTAATCTTTTGACAAAGCTGTTTCTCTGACTTTATCCCCAGTGTCATCGACAGACAATGCCGTTCCTAGGGTTTCATATTTAAGAACTTATCCACTGGCTTGATAAAAATGAGTGTTTGGCATCTAATCTTTAGCTTTCATCTCTGCTGTTTGGCCCCAAGATATGGAGAGCTATATCATCTCTTTGAAAGAGTTTGTTTAGTCCCTATCAGCTCCACACTGAAGCTGGGTACGTAAGCCATGTTATCCCTTTGCCTTTGGGGCCAAATATGATTTTCGAAATTTATTGCAAAATAAAAAAATAGACCCACAGTACCAAAAGAAAAAACAAATATTCAATGCACCTTAGTCTGACAGGGTACCAACTGGGCCTGCTATTGCCATGTTTTGCACTTTTAGAGGAGAATCAAACTTCAAAGGAATCATGCAATGCAAGGGGATGGAACAAGACCTGACAATACCATATGGACTACATTAATGGCACTGTTGCCAAACCTTCTAAAACAATTGTATCTTAAAACCCTTTAATTCTTGATTGTGAGATCTGATTCTATGATTCTATCCCTTGTGGAGGTGGAAGAAGGTGCTATTAATATGTTGGGAACAATAGTTGGTAATTGGTTGTGTCCATTGTTCTAGGATCCTCAAGCCAATTTAATAGACATGAATTTTGATGAAAGTCATGGTACTTCTTGACGTCTCTGTCATTTTTGGGTTATTTAATTTAATTCACAAATAGGAAAGAAAGCATTCAATGGAACCAGTGTGAGGAAATTCTTCTCTTCTCCTATCATACCTAATATTTTCTTTCCACGTTCCAGTTAATGCTAGAAAATCAATAGCTGCAGTGTTTAAGTGAGACTGTTGGAATAACCAACACAGTTACAGAGTAACACGCCGACAGTAACGTAGAGGGTATAATAAAGAAAGCCGTTTTGCTCCTTAATAAGACAAAATAAGATTATTTTCTAGTAGATTGAATAACCTATTTTTAATAATAGCTAAGTTATTGTAGATTGATTTATATTAATAAATATAATTAGATTTATGTCTGTGCTATGTACCGGATATATTGAATTTCTAATAACAGTTACCTTCCGATCAAGTTTTTTTCTTTTGAAAAAACGGGCATGTAATCGGTTCTAAGCACCGGCTTCGATGAGAAATTTTGATTTGGTGTGACGGGGCTTCATCCCGCCCCGTCACGATGCATTAATCCTTGATTGCAAACTCCATGATGTCATCACTAAAAGGATCTACAATTGTTACTAGCTTGAAATCAATCAATAATCTTGTGGTAATAATTTTATAATAAAACCTGGTGAATATGTTGTACAGACTAATTACGAAGACAATATTTCTTTCAGAACTTTCTTCGACCACATACTGGGCATGAATTTATTTCGGAAGATATGAGTTTACTGTGTTCTTGTAAACCCATGTTCATCTCCTTCCCTATAGCAAACCCATATAAGATGTAAACTCATATCTCTTAATCATAACACAACTCATCTACACTCATTGAATCAATCACAATAATCAATAAACAACTCATATTTGTAGCAAAACTCATATATATATCTAGTGTTTTGTTCTTCATAATAAGGTCCACAAATTAATAAGCCCAAACATTATCAGGCCTGTCGGTTTTGGGGAACTGACAAAGCAACATCAATGTTTTCCAATTAGATGTTAGCTCGATTCCTAAATGGACTGATGTAAAAGGTTTAAGTGATCAAATGTTGTTCTTGGGTACAGATTCGTCAATGTGTTTATTAGCTACTGAGTTTTCAGGAAGCCAAAGGAACTTTATATATTTCACAAATGACTACTCCGGAGCTAAGGGCGATGGAATACATGGGAACCATGACTCGGGTGTCTTCAATATGGGAGATCGTAGTATTGAAGCATTTCCATATTGTATTACTGGCTATGACTGGTCGTTTTTGTCTCCTCCTGTACGGGTTACATCTAGTCCATGGCAAGATTGGATTCTTATTAAGGTGTTGTTCGAAAACTTTAAATAATAAGGCATTTGGTTTTGCTAATATTCACTACTATGTTACGCCAGTAAGCTACCTTATGTTTTTATAAGCAATTTAGTTTGAATCAAAACACAAACTCAGTCTCATTGACTATATTCTCTTTTTAATTGGCGTATGTATCATATTGTTATTATAGATTCACGGAGCATTACGTAATGTTTTTCAAATAGGGAACCAACTCACGGCTAGTTTCACTGAGGCAATTCAACGAACACTTTTGAAGGCATTTTAGTGGTGTTTCTGGCATGCCTTGTTCGTATCTTTCCTTTGCAATCTCCTTTCCTGTAATCATTCATACAATTTCAACAATTTCATTAAGTCACATAATAACCATCCAACATCATCACACATTCTCCATCCTTTTTCACTGAATCTCGGCAACAAATTCTCTCGACCACAACCACCAACGAACCCTAGTTCATCTTCTCTTCCTATTCGGCCAATAAAATCACCATTATCTGTTTCCTTGTGTTGCTTCTCTTCTTCCTTGTCTCAGATTCTTTCTAAATCCATCCTCTTTACCAACACTACCATCTTCTCACTGTTCTTGTTCTTCACTGTTGCTACTTGAAATTGTAGAGAAACTCATTATCACAAACAACATCACAGCCAAAACCTATCTGATTCCTTCTCTTCTCAGTAACCCCAAACCATTTTTTAACTTTCTTCGTTATTCTCTCTGTTTCATTTGAACTTAATATCCAAACCCATTGCTCATTTCTTATGTCAAACTCCACTTCAAGACAATGTCAAACTTTCCTAATTAACTATACGGCAGAAACAATTCTTGAAATCTCCATCTCAAAATCCGACTCCAATCTAACAGTTCTTCAGGGAAACATTACAGATTCGATATATCAGATTCTAACTTATAATGGCTGGATTTTTTTTTCACATATTTTTTGGCTTTTTTTTCCTTTGTATTTTAGTTTTTACGGATACGGTGGGTGATCACTACCATTTTAGTATATGTGTATTTAAATAATATTAAGTAATATGAATGGGTGGGTATTATTCCTTTTAACTAAATATGAAGTTTTGATCACCGTTCAACGTGGGGACACGATTAAATTAATCCTTTAAAGGAATAGATTAGTCTAGCTAAGGGTAACTCCTATGGTACGAATGTTAAATCATCCACAACTTAAGGAGAATCCCTGTAGATATGGATGATCTGAGCTTTATGGATATTTATTCCACTATGGAAATATAAATATACATCCATAAATTGGGATCTACATTTTTTTTTTTATATTTTTAATATATTAAAAAATTAAAAAAAAATTGTCATAAGGTTTCTCAACAACTGAATGAGAAGATTTTTTTTTTTTGCTCCATAAGGTCACTCAATGACCTTATGGATATTCCATAAGACCCCCCTCAAATTTTAGGGGTATCATCTAGACTTCATTAAGATATGGATGATAAATTCATCCATAGTAGTAATTTTTGGTCTATAAATATGGATCATCATAAAGATATGAATGATTTTTTCTCCCATAAGAGTTGCCCTAATTAAGAACCTTTAATTGAAGAATACCTCTACAAATTGGGGGATGTTTAGGATTATACCAACCTAGATATATTGATAAGGGATGTTCTGAAACTATAAATGACTAAATTATCCCTTTTATGTTTCATTTATTTAATTATTTTTTATTATTTTTACTATAAATGGCCGGTCCTGAGTTTTTTTTAAAAGAAGTTAAGAAAAAAAATTAAAAAATACAATTAAAAAAAAGTAAAAAAAACTAATAAATTTTTTTATTTTTTTAAAATATGTATATCTTAAAAGTAGAATAAATAAATAAATAAAATAAAAAATATATTAAAGATAATAAATTAAAAGTACAAGGGTAGTTTGGGCACAAGGGTAGTTTGACCATTACAAAAGATATATGTATAAGGGGTTATTGATTTTACTTCAAAATATCTCTATTTTATTTTATTACTATGGTTTAACCCGTGCCGTAACGACATGAAAATTGATATTTATCGTAATATAAATCTTAACCCTCATATATCAATAATTTTCTAAACAATTTTACGCATGCATTTTTAGTCACATAAGTAAGGTATCTTGAGTCCTTCCGCGATATATAATCAGCTATGCTCAATAAATTAGTAGAAACTCGTACTTATTGACAACTCTAATACACCGAATCGTTACAACAAATCAAAATCCGGTCGGTGTCCACTAATTGGTTCGGCTCCGATAATGCAATTCTCAAAATAAAAGAAAAGAAAAACTAAAGAAATTATATTTTCTTATTGTAACTACTAAGAAATAAAGTAACATGAATACACGATAATTGGTTTCATAACACGGGTTTAAACATACAACATGTAATAATATGATATAAAGAAATAATAATTGGAAATAATGTGTTGCATAATCAGACATATTCCCAAAACACTGGTTTGCAAACTCTTAAATGGTGAAACCATGCCATAACAACACTCCAAGCTCCCTATACTGCAATCATTTCAATGGTACGCTATGATTAATAACACCTTCGTCGAAACCTATGGTAAGTGTATTTGAATGGCAATTAAGACAAATGTGTATGTAAATTGCAAATCAATAGTTTAAGTAACCCGAGGGAAGATAATATCATATGGGTAAATAAGTAGTTTATATTGAAACAATTTTCACGAAATATCAATGAAAGAGATAGAGTTGCATAAATAATTGATGTGGCGATAGATATAAGTGAATTTGCATATGATTCCTATATTAAACACCTAATTTTTCATCTTCAACTCCTTTGTCAAGTATGAAATAAAATTTCCCTACACCTATTTATATAGACTTCTGATATTTTTGCTATCAACTATACTACTATATGATATCCCGCCAGATTGCAGACGAACCTACATATGAATTGAAAATCTGTCAATATCAACATTCTAGAAAGAATTAAAATAAAAATCTACATTCTAAAGAATCAAGTAAGATAGCTTACCCCTCCTTCTCCAGAGTCAGTAAGGAATAAAAATTGTCTGAAGCATGCTCTACAGATAGAATCTGTTGTAAATCCATTTCCGATTAGAGGAACTTTGCCAGATAAAATGGCGTCTTTCAGTCCTTGCAATGCAAAACTCAGATATGTAACACCATAAATACCATCATAGCTTTACAAAGTAAAGTTGCACTATGAATTTAGTAACATTACAACCAACAAGAGTTCTGAAGTTATACATGGAAGCAATAGAAAAGGATACGAATAGAAAGTTTAAACTTTACTTTTCCAGTAAGCATCACTTGATATCAACAAACTCACTGAAATGTAGAAAAAGAGATCGAATTTTCAACAACACTGGGTACTGAATTATAAGAAAAACTTCTCGCATGTGTCTGAAATGTTCAAAATAACATATTGTTTCAAGATGAACTGAAGTGAGCAAATTATAGAGCAAAACAAAGATTTATAGGATTACCTGCACCCCTTAAACTTGATAATAGCCAATTGAGAAAGAACCTTTTTGAGTTGAACTCTACAAACAACAAACACAGAATAACTATTAGAACATTCTAAGAATTATTAGGGCTTTTCTTATTACATGTTTAGCTGAAGAAAACTTACTTCTCGCTGCCAATCAAGTCATCATCCTTGAGGGTATTACTATTCAAGTGTATAACATTCAACTCTCGAAGTCAATTTCTTAGGGTTTTTATATTGGTTCCACATTCAAATTGATGATAACTGTGATTGCTTTCAGTGATCATGACATTGTGTGCCCGAAGATCAGAGTATTTTTGTGAAGGGGTTTCATGCCCTTGATATTGTGTGATATGGGTTTTACCCCAAATCTAGTTATAATCAGAACCCTAGTTAGAAAAAAAAAATGAAGAACAGTCTAATAGGAGGTGAACAAAACACATTTTTTTTTTTTTTTTATAAAGTGACAAACCCTAAATCTAAAGATAAAAGGATATGCCTAACTTCAGATCATGTCTTGAACAACCGATATCAACAGAAACCTCTGATCTGGAGCTGATGAATCAAATTTCTCAAAGAAAATACCGAAATAAAGGTTTATATCAAAATGTTTATCTTATTAAGTATCTATACCGATTTCTCTGTTTAGAGTTACATTTGAGTATAGCAACTGAAAGAGAGAGAGAAAAATGGAACCTAGATCAATAATGGGATTGTTCTCTGCACATCCCCTCTCTTCTTCTGCCTAAAACAACACCAAAATATTTTACAAATGTAAAATAACTACCTATGCCCTCGGACGGCTGTGTCTTTTGTCAAAACAAACATCATTCGTTCATCTATCTTATCCATAGAGAGATCCGAACCTATACCCTATCTCTGAACAAATCCCAGCCGCTCTTTGTCTCCTCCAAAATTAAATCCTGACCCCTTTTTATCTAAAGTAAGTTGTCTACATTCTTTTTTGTATTATTTATTGTTCTCTACACATCCCTCTCTTCTTCTGCCGGAAACAACACCAAAAAGATTTTATAAATATAAAATGACTACCTATGCCCTCAGACGGATGTGTCTGTTGTCAAAACAAACAACTATCCTTCATCTATCTTATACATAGAGAGATCCGGACCTACACCCTATCTCTGAACAAATCGCAGCCAATCTTTTTCTCCAATAAAATTAAATCCTGACCATTCTTTATATAAGGTAAGTTGTCTACACTTTGTTTTGTATTCTTGATTGTTCTCTGCACATCCCCTCTATTCTTCTGCCTGAAACAACACCGAAAACATTTTATAAATATAAAATGACTACCTATGCCCTCGAACGGTTGTTTCTTTTGTCAAAACAAACAATAATCGTTCATCTATCTTTTCCATAGAGAGATCCAGACCCACACCCTACCCCTAAACAAATCCAAACCGCTCTTTGTCTCCTCCAAAATTAAATCCTGACCCCTCTTTATCTAAGGTAAGTTGCATATACTTTGTTTATATATTTAAATGTTTATTTATTTATATTTATTTTATGTGTAATAAATTTCTTGAGAATGATGGATGATAATCTAGGCTAGTCACTAAAGAAAATTTGGTGACCAATTTAGCATGTTGTGAAAATAATTTAGTTCATGAAATAGTTATTGTGAGGGTAATGTTTTGTATACAGCAATTTATTTAAGGATGACTTGGTCGGTAAGATAGTTTTGGAGGCAATGATAGTTATAGAGACAATTTTACTTGGTTTTTATAAGTACTTTTAGAGAAAAAAATTATTTTTTGTTATTAATTTATTGTTCTGAGACAGAATTATTCGTTGCTAAATTTTTATGTGACAAAATTATTTCCTCACTATAAATTTTTCTGTGACGAACAAATTTTGCTGCTAATTTTTTTTCCTGGGACGAACAAATTTCACTGCTAAAATTGTTTTATGTGACCAATTTATTTCCTCACCAAAAATACCTAGAGTGACAAAATTCTAGGTCATAAAATCACTGAACTGCGTCAAACTTATTTGCTCGCCAAAAGATATTTTTGGTTGCTAATAAAATATTTCGGTGAAAATTTCTTAAGGTTATCATAAAATACTTTCTACGACTTACGATAGGTGACGAAATTATGGATTATTTTTGTAACGAAAAATGAATCTTCTTACACAATTACTTGCCACTAAAACCCATTTTTTTGTAGTTACCACTACTAATTAACGTTATCACCTCCTCCACCGTCCACCAATATCCTCCGACTCCACCACCATAACTATTACCAATTTGGGTAATTAATAAAATTATAAGAAATTAATAAAAAATTTATAATGAAATCTTTATTTGGATAATTAATGACCTTATAAGAAATTAATGGAACATTAATTATGTGAAAATTAATGGGATATTAATTTTTTTTTATTCAGTCTCGGACCCTCTATGGCAGTCATATCCATTTTACTAAGTTATTCAGTAATTCCTTTTGGATATCGTCTTGTCTTAGCTGATCTCAGTATAGGTGTTTTTTTATGGATTTCTTTTTCTTTTCAGTTCCTTCTTACCCGCGATGGAGTACCTAGCCCGTCTTTCCCTTCGTTTCTCGATTGATAGATTGCTTGGCTCGATTCATTAGTAGTGATCACCATTTCCAGGGATGGATTCTATACACCTGTCTTACCAGGCCCTTCGATTGAATCCAGTCGTGATCGCCTTTAACGAGAAGGGTCAAACAGATAACTCATTCTACGCGAGCTTTTAAGAACAGGGTTCTTGGCCCATACTTTACGACTCTTTTACTTGCCAGATACTTTTGTGTACCCCCTCTTGCCCGCCATTCATCTAATTTCCCTGTTTTGAGAACAAAAGGATCGGAACTCGCTAATAGGAAAGGAGAGAAAAACAAAGCAATGCCAACAGCTACGTCATTCCGCTGTTCATCGAAACGGTTGAGCCAAGTACAAACTTTCGGTTCAGAATTGTACTATTGTTAATCGAGCCTGCCAGCTGGTAATGAAAGAAGCCTTATCTTGAAATCGAGTGTAAAGCCATTCAATTTAGCAGGCTTCAATCATCACACAGGAGACCCTTCTTGCATTGCTCCTTTCTTTATAGTGAGAGTTTGAATCAAAGCCTTCAGTCGGCCAGGGGGGTTCCTTTAGGCTGTGACAAGGTCGAAAAGAGAGAAGTCTAGCGGGAAGAAGGCTCGATGTAATTGAGGTTAGACCTCCCCCTAAATTGAATTAGTTTGTTGGGCAGCTTTCTCCCTTTCCGTAGGATCATAAGACTTGCTGATCCCAACAAGCCCCTGTAATAAGCAAGAAAACGGATGCGCGTGCTAACGCGCAACGGTAGGTTTAGTTGCTTGTTCCTGACCTCCAAAGAGAAGAAAGAAAAGGAAAAAAAAATAAAAAATTACATCATCGAAACCTTGACCGTTGGATATATTCTCATTGAACCACAACCATTGATCTATCATCCATAAACAAATCCTAACTCATTGTATCTCTTCTTCATCCAAAAATTAATCTAGGCCACTCTTTATATATCCCAAAACAAATTCGGACCCACACTCTATCCCTGAACAAATCACAACCGTTCTTTATCTCCTCTCAAACTAAATCCTGATCACCACTTAGCAAAGGTAAATTGTTCAGTCTTTGTTTTATACTCTTGATGTATCCCCCAATTTGTGGAGATATCCCCTAATTAAATGTTAGTGGTTAGATTATATTAGTGAAATTGATTTATAGTTTCTGTTTGAAAATTAAAGTAATCTTTTTTTATAAGGAGGAAAATAGAAGAGGAAACATGAAAAGAGATTTTTCTTAAAGATATTATCTATTTCCCATCTCCATTTTTCCTATATCCCATCCAATCTACACAAATCATTTTTTATTTAACTTATTTTGGGTTAGATAAATAAAACTCATCTTGATTTGTCGTTTTAAGTTTTTAGTTTGTGTACTAGTTTTTACTTTCAAGTAATTTATTACAAGTTTTAATTTTTTGAGTAATATTTACTTGAATGACGTGGATGGAGTGTAACAGCTCTTTTTTTTAACCGTTGGCAATAGGATGACATGGAGTGCAACGGCTATTTTTGTAACCGTTGGAAAAAATATAGCCGTTACCTTCTCAACTCATCTCTTCTCCTATATATATATATATATACCCTCCCAAAGATAAATCACACGTCCCACAAAACTTTTATACATACTCTCTATATCTCTCTCTCTCTCACTCTAATCTCATCTCCTCTAATCTCACTCTAATTTCCTAACATATGGCTCAAGCTAAGTTCACTTAGGAAGAAGATTTATCACTTTGTAGAAACTAGGTAGTGTGCTATCCGGCCAGAGGTGCAGAACGACGACAAAATGGTATTCCTAATTTTAGTTATTGGACAAGCATTCATGAAAACTTTTGCTCTGACACCATCAAACCTTATAACAATAGTATAACAACGTTGTTTGTACGATTTAAAAAAAACGACGAGTAGTAGAATTTATAGCTTTAGTTCGGATTGTCAATCGATATCGACTGATGGGGGAAACCGACAATAAGATTGGTGCAAGATCTTTCAGGAATGGTGAAGATGAAAAGGAAAGAATTTCAAATATGAAGCTTGTTTCCACATCCTTAAGGAGTTCCTCATTACCCGTTTCAGTTATTAATTTGTATGCATTATTAAGTTGTTTGTATTGTTTCCACTTCCTTTATGCAATGCGTATTTCAAGTAATGGAAAAAAGATAACTTCATTGAACTAACTAGCTGTTTTATTTCAAATAATAACTAACTATTATATCATAATAATGATTAAAAAATATATCTTAATTATTAAACTAACTATTAAAATGAGGAGAATTTTGATTTAGAATAACACAAATGCGTGTGAGAGATTACGGTGTAGAAAAGGTACGAATTGAATTGAGTTTGAAATTGAGTATTTATAGGAGGTCCAACCAAAACTGTTGGATGAAATAAATGATAAGCGACATAGTCTCCGCCGAACGATAAAGACTATGTCGCTAATGGCTTAGTCTTTCTTGAACGACGGAGTCTTTGTCGCTCGACTAAAACTATACCGCACAATGCAAAGCCTAGAATCAGAACATTTGAGAAGTTATTTTAATCAATTGTTAGATCATAGTGGCTAAAAATAATCATATATATAATCATTTAAAAAGTGTATAGGAACCGATCCAAAGCATCGTGCTTATTAATTATGTTATCCTTAAAAATTACTAAACTAGAGTGTATAGTGTGCTTAAAACCGTCTAAATACATGTAACCTGAAAGTAAAACAACTGACTTTTCTTTGAAGTATAAAACAACTGACTATTTCCCTCTTATTGTTTTTAGGGAAAATTAGACTTTAGGTCCCATAAAATGGTACTTCTTAGCGTTTAGGTTAAAACTTTGTCCAGCTTTGAGTTTAGGTCCCAGTCAACTAAAGGACGAACGTTGACCCTGTTGACCGTCCAAATGAGGGTTAAATACTAACTCTGTTTAGATCCGTTAATGGCCGTTAAATCTTCAATTTTTAATGAATTTTTTTTTGAACTGTGTTACTTCAAATTTTGTCCCAACCGTGACTGGCCACACCTGTTCTCAATTTTTAAACTTACTAACGTCCGAATACTAGATGACTGGCCACACCTTACCCAATTAAAAGTTAAAATCTAGTTAAATTTAAAATCTAGCACAATTAATAGTTTCATAAATTTGAACAGTTAACAAGTTTCATGATGCAAATTTAACTAGTACAGTAAACAAGTTTAAAATGGCTAATAAATCGATTGTTTTAACCAATTTAACTAACAAAAAATTAAATTTAAACTAATATTCATTCATCACTTGCCAATTTCTCAGGTGTGCCCAACACCTCCACCTCTACGACCTCTCCCAACACCTCTCTGACCTCTACCAACACCTCTTCCATTACGTGGTCTGTTAGCTTGTTGGGGATTTAGTACCTGCAACAATAGTTAATGTGAATTAAAAGTTGAGTTAAGAATACATATAGAACAAATGGTTAAGAATGTAACTTACCTAGGATTGTGCACTTTGTATTGGCACTTCAGATGGAATAGTTCAACCAAATGCAACTCTTGTAGATGCGCTTCCACCTCTACCTCCACTTCCTCTACCTCCACTTCCTCTTCCTCTTGTAGCAACACCTCTTTTCCTTTTATGAGTTGTAGATGAAGATGTACCTGTTTGTCTATTTGTGGCATTTGAAGATTCAGGTGCAGAAGATGTAGTGGCAGTTGCTGGTGCAGGTGGCCTTGCAGCTGGATTTGGCATCACATGAGGGCCTGTGAAGGTTGCTGGAGCTGCATAAAAATTTAAACTTACTAATAAGTATAACAGTTACCCAAAAAAAAAAAATCTAGAAAAACAATGAACATTTTACCTTGATCCAAATTCTCAGCAGAAGCCCCTTTGCAAGTCTTTCTGTTGTGACCAAAACCATAACACTTTCCACACATGTATTGTTTAGAATTCCTACCAAGTGCCTCATCTCTGTCTCTTCTTCTTTGAGATCTAGGCCTACCGGTGGGTCTACAAACTTTAGGAGGATTCACAATCTGTGTTATAGAATACAAACATCTATACAATGTGAATTAGTACCTTACAGCAAAGAACAAACACCAAAAGTGTTATAGACTGCAATAATTACCTTGTCCCATAAATCTATGTCAGGGATAAGCCTGATTGATGGAACATACAATGCTCTATAGTTATCCACCTTCATGTATGGATGGACATACCTACATAAAACAACAATATTAATCTGCAAGTTTTTAAAATCTCAAGGTTGCACAAATTAACAAAGCAAAAAAGACTTACTGATCAAAGTTTCTGGTTCTGAAATACAAGGATGCACAAATTGCATGCACACATGGAAAATCCCCAGGCTTGAACTTAGGATGAACTTTAAAAGATTCTAACATTACCTTTGCAACCCATCTTGCATTTGTCAAAGGATGTTTTAGCCCATGAAATGATTCACAAGTATGATTGAATATGCTTGCAAAAAACATGTACAACTCAAGTCAAAAAAGGCAAACCAATACAGCAAAAAAACAGCAAAATGAAAACAACAACAGAAAACAACAAAAAAACAGGAAAAACACAACAACAACAGAAAACAACAACAATACAGCAAAAAAACAGCCAAAATGAAAACAGCAACAGAAAACAGCAAAAAAACAGGCAAAACACAACAACAACAGAAAACAGCAACAACAACAGAAAACAGCAACAACAAAGCAAAAGAAAACATGCAAAATGAAAACATCAACAGAAAACAGCAAAAAAACAGGCAAAACACAACAACAATAGAAAACAGCAACAACACAACAAAAGAAAACAGCAACTGAAAACAACAACAGAACAACAACAGAAAACAGCAAAACAATAGGCAACAGAAAACAACAACAGAAAAACAAAATAGCAAAACACAACAGCAAAACAAAATAGCAATAAAAAAGAACAATGTTCACAACAGGAAAAAGAAAACAGAAATGATTTACTCACCTGATTTGCATTGGAAGGTTTGCCTATCCGGAAGTGTCACACAATACACTTTCCATCCACAGTTAGCATCTTTGCATTTGTATTGTTGCTTCTTTTTTGTGTTTTTAACCTGAGTTATGACATAGTTCATTTCTATGGCTAGTTCCCTTATATAGTCCCGGCATTCTTCAAAACTAAGCCATTCTTGCCCCACAAAAAGTTTCTCTACACCTTCAACCTTTTCAACCATCTGATACTCACCATCTATGCTTTCAGTCCCTTCAACAAATTCTCTAAAATCAGATGTTACAGCAAGTGTGGATTGTATCTCACCAGTAACCCTTATTTCTTCATCAACATCAATTTGTGGCTCTTCTAACACCTCATCTTCACTGTTCTCTCCCTCCACCTCCAAATCTGTTGACTCATTCATATAGTTAGATGCAAATAAAACCTCATCTTCTATAGTAGATACCTGACTTGACTCAACAACAGTGCTCTGTATGCCAACTTTCTTTGTGTGCAGAAGTGGAAGAAAGTCAAGGTCTTCTTCAGGGTTAAAATCAGGTAGAATGTGCATGTTTGGATCCTCAGCCCTTTTGTTGTTACCAATCACATATCCACCTTTAGTTGGATAATATCTCAATAAATCATCCTCCATAGTACCTACAATGGAATAAACACAAATATTAGTCATCCAAAATATTAGGAAAATTACAGCATTACTAAGTATCAACTGATCAGTAGCTATACAATTAACATATGGACAGACACAATTCCCAATTATCATTTACAACATTTACTCTGTCAAGAACCAACATATGGACAAACAATACAGCCAATCATCATTCCCAATATATGGACCGTCACTTATGCTAAGGAGCAACTAATACAACCAAGCATGATTTGAGAAACACTTATGCTAATAACAGAGTAAACTGTATGCACTTCCCATTCCATGGACCCAACAGAACTAAATTGATAAATCAATGGTTCATATATAACAGAAATTGATAAACACTTATGCTAAAAAAACAGATAAATAACAGAAACTCAATCATATGAACAGAGCTAAACTGATACCCACCAGTAAACATGAACAGTTGCAACACCTTTAATTTCTATTCATTTGCGAACATCCAAGATTCATGTGTCACGCGAATTAACAAAATCTCAATTGGTGATGGAAATAAATGCAAAATTGAATGGAAACCCTAATTTTAGAAAAGCCCCAAATTGGTGAACCCTAAATTTCAAAATTAATTGGAAATTTTAGAATAAATACAACAAATCATATCAGTTAATTGAAATAACATGTGGGTTGGATTTAATCATACCTAATCAAGCTTCTTCATGTCTTCAATTTCTATTTCTTCTCCTCACTCTCTATTTTCTCTCTGGTTCTATGAATAACATGTTTGATCGAGTAGAACAAAGGATTCTGGATCTGTTTTCTTCTCTTTTCTCTATGAATCTCTGGTCCTAATGTGTTTTGTTCTCTATGAATCTCTGGCTCGATCTGTTTTCTTGAAAAAAATTTCTCTTCTGCCTCACTCTGTTCTCTCTGATAACATGTACAAACTACAACTCGTGAGATTATACGAAGAATAGGGAAGGAAATCGAAGGTCGAGATCCCTCTGATCCGATTAGAAAATAGAAGGTCACGATTCTGCCACGTGTTTAACGTGGTAGAGTTAGTAAATATTTCAAACAATCGATTTCAGTTGGTCATTTCACTATTTAACCCTCATTTGGACGGTCAATAGGGTCAACGTTGGTCCTTTAGTTGACTGAGACCTAAACTCAAAGCTGGACAAAGTTTGGACCTAAACGCTAAGAAGTACCATTTTATGGGACCTAAAATCTAATTTTCCATTGTTTTTATTGTATTTGTTTTTCAAAATAAGTATCCGTTGCCCTTGAATTTTGAGAAACATATAATATGAGAGTCAACTTATACTTACACATACCCATCCATGATCTCATCTACTTTTTATTGATTAAACTGATACTTGCAAATATTCTTTATTCCAATCATCAAACCAAAGTCAGACTCTTAAGTAGTAGAACTAGTCAGGATCAATATGGATGTAAACAACCCTTACAAATTCAAGCTCATACTTTTCGTTGAAAACATATTGAAGCAATTTCACTGTATTATTATTAGTGTTTCAGACATATGGCTGAATTCAGAACAAGATTTTTGCATGGATTTCTTGGTTTGTTCGTATTTCTACTTTTTTTTTTGTTACTGGGGAGAGAAATTTGAAAGATGAGGTGGAGGAGGTTGAATTGAATCCGATTATTTTGCGAGTTTAAGAAACTTCTTTTGGAATGCAAATGTTGGATCAGTTTATGAACATGTTGGGCCTGTAAGTTAAGTCCAAATCCCATCACTTTGTATGTTAATTTTGTCAAGCATTTCCTAAATTCTGGGTCTTAAGATATTTTATTTTTTTGGTTGTAGTTTGAACAACTGATGCTGTATTCGGGTTTGACAGGAAATGAAATTTGGTTGGAGAATTGTTGTTGGTTTTGATTATCGGACTCTTAGGAGCAGCATTTGGAAGTGTAGGAGGAATTGGTGCTGGTGGGATTTTTGTTCCTATGCTTACCCTTATTGTTGGGTTTGATGCAAAATCTGCAGCTCTAATATCTAAATGTAAGTGATAGTTTCAATAGACTAATTGCTAGTATTACCTGCATTTGCATTTTTTTTATAAGTGAGTTCGTTTCTAGTGTTGCGTATGTTTTATGATCAGAAACCTTAAAGTCTGAAATGGAATCGAAATTGTGTGTTGGCTATTGCAAAAATTATGGTCATAGTTATAATTCGTTTGGGCAGGTATGATCGTGGGTTTAACTGTTTCAACTGTCTGCTACAACCTTAAGCGAAGGCATCCAACTATCGATGCCCCTATGATTGGTTACAACTTGGCACTGCTAATCCAGCCAATGCTCATGCTTGGTATTAGTATTGGAGTTACTTTCAGTGTGATCTTTGCTGATTGGATGCTCACTGTTCTCCTGATTTTTTTTTCGAAGTTAAGTAGCTACTTGAATAACATCTATAAATATATTTTTTTTTTTTTTCAAAATTTAAAACCCAATCTTGATTGACGCTGGAGGTTCTGCCTGCAGGCACATCAACCATGGCATTTTGCAGGGGTGTACAGCAATGGAAAAAAGAAACCTTATTAATGAAGGTATCTAGGCCCCTACTTTCTCTCACTTTCCTTGCAATCGTACTAATTCGGCTCATGCTGTAAATATTCCTTCCAGTCACGAAATTATCTTTGTTGCTAATTTAGGAGGCTGCAAACCGCTTGGAGGTGGATAGGAGTCAAGAAGTGCTACTTAAGAAGCCTCTATTAAGTAGCCCAAGCCTGAATGTTCTTGGAGAAGATAATGAAGAGGTCAGTATACTCCATAACCCGAGTCTCTGCATCTCGAAAAGTAACTGACCTTTTAAGTTATCCAGGTACCTATTCTTGAAAATATTAAATGGAGAGAATTTGGCCTTATTGTCTTTGTGTGGGTTGCGTTCCTTGTTTTGCAAATTGCAAAGGTTTGTTCGTCTTTAGTGCTTGGTCTTTCATAATATGCTGGATTTCCCAGGGGTGTTTACATAATCTGCGGAGCTGTTGATGTAACTAATAAAGTATTATCTTCATTTTTTGGGCACAGATTAATACAGTAATCTGTTCTGCATGGTACTGGATATTGAACTTAATGCAGGTATCTTATGCTTCTTGTGGCCTTAACCACAGTTCCTCAACTATGGTTTTAAAGCTTTACAAGCAAAAAAGTTCCTCTTTTTTCTCAATGTTTTTCAGATACCTGTTTCTTTGGGGGTGACTTTGCAAGGGGCAGTTAGCTTATACACGGGAAAGACGGTAATTGCCTCTATAGGAGTAGAGGCACGAACTTTAAAGTACACCAATTGATCACCTATTGCTTCTTCGGAGTACTGGCTGGAATGGTTGGCGGGCTCTTGGGTCTTGGCGGAGGCTTTATTTTGGGACCACTCTTCTTGGAGATGGGCATCCCTCCTCAGGTTCCCATGCTTTCCTTCTCTGATGTTTTACAGACTCGCAAATGACTTCACTCTACTTGTTTTTTCCCACACTGATTTACTTTTTTCTTTTTGTTCCTTGCCTTAAAATCTCAGAATTTTTTCTAAGAAGAAACTGCATGATTTAATACCGTGATTTCTCATTTTCAATCTGAGCTTGAATACAACTTAATCTTAACTCTCAATTGCTGCAGTGTTTACGAATATTAACTTGAGATTGATTTCTATTTTAGTCTTCTGACCTGATTTCTATTTTAGTCTTCTGACTAATGCTGGAGTTAGAAACCGTTTGCTAGCATTTTTACGCTTCAAGGAATCCTGGCCAAGTACTTGTAACATCAAAATTGTTTTATTTGTTGACCTTGAAAACATTCAATGCAGGTTTCGAGATCTACAGCCATCTTTGCCATGACATTCTCCGCATCGATGGCAGTTGTTGAATATTACCTTCTACATCGTTTTCCAGTCCCTTGTGGTGAGTCTGAATCCATGAATTGGTCTAAATACACTTCCTATAGTTAATCTATTCTGTTTAGCATGAACCTTGTTTTTGTTTTACATTTGTTTTGCAGCTGTTTACTTCATGGGAGTTGCTGTTTTTGCTGCCTTAGTAGGGCAACATGTAGTAAGAAAGTTGATCAAGTTCTTAGGACGCACATCTCTCATTATCTTCATTTTGGCATTCACAATCTTTGTGAGTGCAATCTTACTAGGTAAGAATCATTTATATATAACTTTCGATCTTGCTTTTGACTTCTATTCACTAGTAATGCGAAAAAAACTGTATTGACAGTCCAAAACATCCCCTTGTTTCAGCCTACAGCAATGAATGTATGTAAAAATGATAAAATTCATTTTGCATCTCAATGAACAGGTGGTACCGGTATTGCAAACATTATCGTCAAGATTCGTCAAAAGGAGTACATGGGATTTGAGAATCTGTGCAAAGCATGATGTTTAGAATAGTGTTTCTTTCTCTCTATCTCCAAGCTCCCTCTCCCTCCCCTGTCATTTTGTCACTCATTTTGTGCTAAAAAGAGAATAAGTTTAGGCTTATAATGTTTTTTGTACCAATTCTGTGGTTGCTGCAAGAACACTGATATTTTAGTCTTGTCCTAAGGATAGGTTTGGTATTGCTTTTATTTTTCTAAAATCACTTTTAAAATATAAATATAGTAATATTTATTTATATTAGTGTTTGGTAAACTTTTTATATAGAATACTTTTAAAATTTCATAACTTTTAAAAACTGGGGAAAGGAGCTTTTAAAAGTTTTAAAAGCAGAAGTTGTGGTCCCATATAATTTTTATATCTAATTTTTTTTTATCACTATTTTATTTTATAAATAATATAATTTACCCTTAGATCTATATACCATTAATTTTTTACTCTATATATTTTATTTTTTAAATATTATTGTTTTTCATTTTCAAACTATATTTTTATATACCTCAATAATTTTTTTTAATTTATCAATAGTAAAAATAAGGGTAAATATTAAATATTTATTTAAATTTAAGTTTAACTTTTTGTTTGAAAATTATATCTATAATAAGTAATTATTAAAAATAATATTTTTTAATAATAAAAATAAAAATATTTATCAGTAATTTTAATATTATATAAATGTTTACAAGTTAAATAATTTAATTATTTTTAAAATCCAATAGACTTGAAGAAAATTATTTTCAGAGATATGTCTGTTTTTGTCATTTGGTACAACAACAATAGTTGAACCTGATATTTTACCAAACACAATTCGATCACTTTTCTAATCAACTTTAACTTTTAGTTATATTTTACCAAACACTCAACTGTTTTTTTTACACAACACATCACAACAACGCACAACAGAAAATCGCTTATATAAAACTCACAACAATACCAAACTAAGCCTCATTCTCATCTAGAGGTAAAGGGTATAAGGGTCGAAAAATAGTAAAAGTACTAAGTTACTCTCATTAGTTTAAATTACGTTTCTATCCTTAAAACCTAAAACTATTCTTTTTTTAATTTAATATTTTTATCTATTTATATATATTTTTTCTAATTTATTTTTATTAAACCGAAAATAAATAGAAAATAAAGTTTTTTTTCAGATAATAATAAAAAAATTAATTAAAAAAAAATAAAAAAAATTAATATAAACAAAGTTTAAGAAATAATTGAAATAATTTAAAATTAAAATTGAATAAATTAAATAAATAATGATAACTAAACGAATCTATCAACTAAATATTTAATTAACACTAATCACTCAAGGGCGTTTTAGTTATTATAAAAAATAAATGAATAAGGAGTTTTGAATATTACTTCAAAATCACCATTTGTTGTTTTATTATGTAGCCCAAAATTATTTTGGGATAACCTCAAATTGGCCAGGTTTTTAATTTATCTTAGTTGTTTATTTTTTTTTAAATCATGTTTATCTTACTTGTTGATTTGGCTTAAGTGACTAAAACTTGTTATGGTGTGGAATAATGGTAATGACTTCTTTTATGAGAAAAAAACGTCACAACATCATGAACGCACCAGTTGTGTATTCAGTGTTCGCAGATCACAAATTCACAATACACCTGGAACACCTAATATTCGGCTGTGGTTGGCCAAATAGAATATAAGTAATTATATACACTAAATAAACACTAAGGACAGATGGGTACATTTGACTGAGTTATGAGAAAATATTTTTAGTTAAGCGTAGTCGGCCAAGAGTAATCACATGACGGGTGATCTCTTGGGAAGCTGCCGCCTGTTTTGGGGTAAAATCAATACTTGTGAAAAGTGGGGATAAGCTGAAATGCTTGGATGAGTATAAGAGATCAAAATCGTACAACATTCGCCTAAACCAAGAAATGGTCGTTCGAGTCTTGCTTCGGTCACAAATGAGGGAAAAATGTTGATCTTAGAGAGGGAAGTAGAGAAAGTACAAATATCAGAATGTGATTTGTTTTGCAGTGTGAAATTGTTGAACTACTGTGTAGAAAACTAGACTTGTTTTATATCAGTGTGATATCTCATTTTCAGTAGATTGAGTTATCTACCTATAGTAATAGTAAAACCCACTGATCTTGTAATAAGTGGAAGTTACGGAGGACTGGAGACCATGGAGATAGTGGTGAAGTGTCTGCAATGTTAGGAAACACTAACAGATTTGTACAACCACTACTCCCTTCACCCTCTCAAACATTCTCACGACTTAGTTAATTTCTCATCGTGGGTGTATTGATACACCGCACTTGCTATAGACCGCCAGACCAAACCCTAATGGATATTCCCCATGTGACATATTTGATGTCTCAAACAAATTTAATATTAGAGCTCCTACTATCATTAGAAAAGTCATAAGAGTGACTTACTCGGTTAATTATGAGGTAATATGCTCAAAATACTAATTAATTAAGTAAACCGACTAGTGTCAAGTCTAGTAAGATTAGTAAGTCTATCCGTGACTTAGTAAGTCAAGCAGAGTATACTATTGGCATTATTGAGCATTGCAGTATGATAATGCTATCCGTGGGCATGGTGATGTCATTGCTGGTAATTTACGCTAAATGTTGGCAGTTGAGTAGGATGGGTATTTGTGTTCAGTAGAACACTTCATGGCATCAATACAAAACAACGAGAAACCATGAAGGAGTAAATAGATAATTATGTCAATAATAACTTGATATTTAGCCTGGGAGTCGTAGAAGTTGGCAATAGTGCACGAGCATTACCTTTCTACTCTCGTCGATAGACAATTAATTCGGAATGATCATGCAGAAATTCAGTGATGATACAAGGAATTGCCATCACTTCATACACGATGCACAATAATGACATCGCTCAGTGAGTGATGCAATCCCTTGGAAAAACTTTGCAGATGATGCCAGATCATGATACATTAGTGATGTAAGCTCATGGGACCTCTTTGTGAGTGATTCAAGCTAATGGGATCACTTTTTTGAAAGATCGCATCGCAATGCATATCTGGTGCATAACTTCGACAATGATGCACATAGATGGCATCGTTGGATCTTGCTTGTAGAGTATGCCAAGTATTAGCCATTTAGTTAAAATACTAAATTATCAATTGTTTATAGCTTGTTGCATCAATTGGAGCTACCAGTAGCTTACGACATCAAATTAAACAATCCGAGTATCAAGAAGTGCGAGTAAAGCTTGCACGGTATTGCACCGAGTCGTAGGAGTGATGCTGGTGCAAGCATTCACCAACGATAGATTGTAATGGCGCTGACAATAACCAACGCCGTGTAGAAAAAAGTGTTGGCAATAACCGGCGGTATAAGATGACGCTAGTTAATGCTAGCACCGTGAGAGGGAAAGTTGTTGGGCATACCAGCGACATCAAAAGGTGATATTTTGATGACATTAGTCAGCGCCATGCATGGGTGGGGCTGGCATCGAGAAACGCCATTGGTAGAAATAGATGGCGTTGGTTATTGCCAGCGTCGACATAAGTTGATGCTGACGCTGGTAGGCGCCAACCTTTGAGCATTGGTGCTTGGGTGATTCTTGTGACTTTTTCATCGTCTTCTTGAATCTTAGCATCACCTGTAGCCGCAGTATTGTGAGTCTCAACATATTTCATGTGTATTTTAGTAGAAAAACACACACAAATATATATTAGATACTGGCTCAAGAATAAATTCATAGGATTCGACTGAGAATGGCTATGAATTAGTTTTAATAATTCGTTCGAGCCGACGAATATATAATTAGAGAATATGCTTTAAAAATCGGAGACTTACGTATGATGTAAGAAGATTAATCAATCAATACTGCTCATTGAGAGCCTAAATATTGATGTGTAAGTACAAGACAATCTCTAGGAATTCAGCTGTAGAATATAACATTAAAATAAATTTAAGCTGCTATGTACTAATAAGAAATCTATCTAGAGCATAACATTCATTCGAAAACAAGGAAAAAAGAGAAAATACCACAAAAGTTTGTTCTGAATATATATTATATACAGTTAGCGAGTCCGAAGAATTGTAACAAGAACTAGTGAATTTCTAAAATTCCAATAATTAGGGGAAATCCGATATTTAAAGAGTACAATGTTACTGTACAAACATACAAATACTGAGTATTCATTAAATAAATAAATAAATAAATAAGTAAATAAATAAATAAATAAATAATAAATAAATAAATATACAGAACTGAGAGTTCAGTTGGGTAAATGTTACGCCCCAACTAAACCACCTGCTTAGAGTTTATACTAAGAAGCATCAAAAATAACTGGATCATCTATTTAAAATTGTTAATTACATAAAGTAACCAAAAACAAACCAATACTTTCATACTTTATGAATGAAAATATCTCAAGTGATATAAATATAATAATATATATTTTTTTTACAATATATATATATACACACAAACGACACAGACTTAAGATAATACCAAATCGTCTCTAACTTTGCTAAAGCTTTAAGCTACAAAAACAAATATCTTCACGTGTATCATCTCTTCTGATAACTGAAAACTGAAGTGGAAACGAGTGAGCACATCATCCTAGAAGGGTGCTCAATAGAAACATACAACTTTCAAGTAATCACTAACATCCTTCACAGTTTTATAAGAACGATAATTTAAAATACAATATTAAACTTAAGCACTCAACAATTAGCAAAACATCGTAATAAAATGTTACCCCAACCACACCCTACTCAATGGAGAAGGCGACACTTAATAAACCCAATCAATAGTTTTAATGTCATTCACATGAAGTGCCCACCAAAATCATGGTTATGGAAACTACTTTCAAGATCGGATAGTTAGACAATCAAGTATAATATGCACATAAAAATAATTTCCCTAAAATAAAATAGTATATATAATATCAAGACAGGAAAAAAAAACTAGTCTCCCTACTAAATAATATTCAAGCAGAAGAAATAGCCGCACTACTATATAAATATTAATAAAGTAGATATAAATAATATCGAAACGGAGAAAGTTGCCGTCCTACTAAATAACAATGTATATTATAATATCGAGACGGAAAAAGTACCCATCCTAGTAATATTATTGAGACGAGGAAAGTAGCCTCTTTACTAGATATATTCAAACGGTGAAATACGCCCTACTCAACTTAGCAAGGATCTACAGGGAAACCATAAGCACTTCTCGTGGGAAAATCACACGATGCATATCACACACAAACACATTAATAGCAGACATCGTACATACAGATACAACATACACATCATACTTAAAGATACGAGAACAATAAATTACTTAATGATTACAAGAAGGTTATAAGAGTTTCCACCTCGATTGATGATAAGCATACCTACCTCGAGATCCTCAATCGACATAGTCATCCTTTGATATGATCGTTAATACTGACTAACTGTTAATCACACAAACACTATAATAATACAACCAATAGGCTTACACAATATTCATAGAACAATATCATACAAGTTCACGATTAATAGTTAAGTGAAATAACTACTCCCTCCGTTTTAAAATTTTAGTCCGTGTTGACTAAGTCAAAATATTAAAGAGACAAAAAGATTTCATAGATTACCCTTATTTATTTACAATATATGTTTTTATAAAATAATGAATGCTAAAAAAAATTACTTAAAATTGTTTATCTCAATTTTAAAAAGGAAAAAAAGAAAGAATAAAAGGAATGAAGATAAAAAAAATAAAGGTATCAATCATATTTGTTTTTTTTATTTAAACAGATATTCTTTATGATTTTATATTGGGTCCCATATAAAATGAATTTATAATGAAAAATAATAATGATATATTTGGAAGTTTATTGAGAAAATAAGACTATAAACAGAAGATGGACATAATTTTAAAACAAACGAAAATAATATAGAGGACGGAAATTTTGAAACAGAGGAAGTAAAACTTTTGATTCTAGTAATGGTTCTATAACCTGGTGTTCTCAAATTTTAAAATAAATAAATATATACTCACCCAAATTAGAAAAATTATGTGTCATAGGAAAGCTCTCGCAAAACTCTGCAACTTTGCAGTAGGAACCGAAAGCTAATTCAGACCCTAAGCGGTAATCACATTAAGAAAACATGCCCTAACACCAATGGACTAACTCGTTAACCCATTTGAATCAACCCATGTCCCGAACGGCCAACCCAACATATGTGGTCAATATCGGCCGTTACTACCGCGATAACGGCGATATTTAAGGTATCACTTCAAGAGCGCGACGAATCTTCTAATATCGCCGTATCGGCCGATATGATCGAGATTCACCCGATATTCAAGGTATATGCTTGTTGAAAATTCGAAGATAGTTAAAAATAGTTGGATATAAAATTTGGGACTCCCGATATTTCACCGATAATCTCCCCAAGATATCGTTATCAAGGTGTTAAGGTCCCGACCGCAACGAGACCGAGATCCAAGATTAACTACATTGAACCCAACACTAATTAGATGACTCGGTTTTGACTAACCGAGTCAACTCAATAACTCACTTCGTCCTCTTCACCAATACTCAGCAAAATTTTCAAGTTTTCAAATTTAACATCACTTGTAAACAAATAAGGGTCTAACTTTCCATGTGTCTAAATAACTCAATTTTGATCCAAAAGAGACATTTGATGGCTCTCTGGAAATATGAAACCTTCCTCTACGACTTTCATTTTTTGATCCCGAAGCTAATTCAATCTCCAACATACCTCAAAAGGTCCATTTAGTCACTCACAGCAAATCCCAGATTTTCCAGATTTGATAATAATCACCAAATGACTGTAATTCATTCATTTCAACTCCAAATTAAGCTGATTCGTGATTTAATATTAAATCATAACAAGAAACTATGATTAAATCAATTTATAAGGTGTCTAAGATCAAATCCTAAGTCAACATAAAATCATGGTCATCGTGCCTGTGAGTATCAAAAAGTTGCTTGACACGTGGCAGCAATATCAGTGGAGTACAAGATGTCCCGATCCGGGGATCGAACCAGGGATCCGGGGATCGAACCAAGGGATCGTACTAGGGATCCGGAGATCGAACCAAGGGATCGTACCAGGGATCCGGGGATCGAACAAAGGGATCGAACCAGGGATCGAACCAGGGATCGAACCAGGGATCGAACCAGGGATCGAACCAAAGATCGAACCAGTCCCATAGGATAAGAAGACTAGTTCGACAGGTGGACAGATAGGGAGAAGCCACATGGAAATATGTGGGAGAGATTGGGACGCCACGTGGGACGATTAAAGGATGCCATGTATTGAGAGTTGGGTGACTCATCGACCCAAGTTGGGTGAGTCATCGACCCAACTCCTCTTCGTATAAAAGAACAGGGAGAAAGAAAGAGGAGGGATCGGCCTGGCTGGGGAGGTCTTCTTCTCCACCGAAAAATTCTGTAAACAGGGGAACTCCAATGGAGTTTTCATTTTTGTAACAAGAAATTAATCAATAAAAACCCTCTCAACTTCACCACCCGTGGATGTAAGCCATTAAGGGCTGAACCACGTTAAATCTTGTGTGCAATTTCCTCTTTTCTTTTGTTAATTTGAGTGATGATTTTGGTTGTTTTGGGTTTGAGAATTTCTGCCCAAACAGTGCCATTAACTTGATTGTTTCTAATTTATTTCACGATTCCACACAAACCCAAATCAAAAATAAAATAGTAGAATAAATCATAATGGTTATCTTAGCTATATACACATGTTCCATAATCTCCATCAACTTTATCATCATCAATTTCTTCTTATTCTTCTTCTCCTAATACAACACCATCGTAAAACACTCCTAACATGTTTCTTTGAACCTCTAGTTTATCATCTTCTTTCAATAATTCTCTATCTAGTTTCTTTCACACCAACTCCACCTGAAAGCTTGCTCTCAAAGTTATTCTCAAACAACTTCAGAGGTAACCCTTTCTCATTTCTTATCTTTTTTCTTTGTTCTTATCATTTGCTTTATACCTGCTCGGTCATCATCACCTATTCTATCTATAGCAGCTGCGTGCAACAAAGAGGAGACCAAACAATTCATCTTTCAAGAAACTGATATAACTAGTTAACTATAAAGATTTCATATTTCTAAGTAGTTAACAGTTTAATGGGCCACTGAGTCATACCTAACCTGATTCCGAATGAAGGACCGCATAAATCTATTTCTCACAACTATCCAACAATAGTCCAATTAAGAGGTCTAATTCGAAGTCAAATACCCTTTACCAAAATCAAACTGTATTTTGTAAACTTCTTGTGCTCGTATAGTTTTCATCCAATATCCGATTAACGCGTTCAAATAGTTCATTTTGTATAATATTTTGAGATCTATCTAATGATATTATTTTTTTTGTTAAAAGTATCATTTTTTATTAATTATTATATTTGGTACTCAAATTCAATTAATTAAGTCGCTACACGACGTAATTGTCATCCATCAACCAACTTGCGGGTCCTTACATTCACCCAATCTTATAGAATTTTCGTGCGTGAAAATTAGAAACAACCTTCCTCGCAATGTAAGTATTGTTCATGCTTATGAACACCAAATTTAAACTCAATTCTAATGTGTTCGAAGCAAACATCAAACGAAACGGAATCTATGACTCTGAGCTCAATTCAAATTCAAATGGAAATCTATAATCTTTGGCTCTAAGATCTGTAATATCAAATTTCTATTCTCTTAAAATTCTAACGTAACATAAATTTCATAAGAATATTATTCTAGATGACGAATGTTTACTTATTTTCTATCTTATCTGAAACTATAATGTTAAAGATATAAATTCAGAGGGTTTATTCTAGAACAACTATATTCCAGACTGAAGTCTTGTAATAGGCTAGTGGTTGTAGCGGCTTCTTACAGTGTGTGTTTAAACCGGACGAGGTCCTAGGGTTTTTCTACTTTGCAGTTTTTCTCGTTAACAAAATTTATTATGTCTTTCTTTTCTTTTATTTTTCGCATTATAATGATTTATATTTATAATTAAAAATATAAGCTGGTTGTACGTTAATCAATCCTTGCGATTTAAGAATCTCTTATTGAGATTATCCAAGGATATTTCTTGTCTGCTTTAATCTTTGATTGAAGTTCCCACAAGGAATTGTCTATGAATTCCGTAACTAAATACTTGGTGGTGTACTTGGTACCCTCCCCCTTTTAAATTGGTATGAGAGAAAGAAAACACAAAAAAGACCTAAATTTATGTAGGATTGAATATCAGAGCTTCTCGCACATCCGGAGTTTTTCGAGAAAAGGTCCCTTCCCTCAATATCAAGATTGGGTCGAACATACCAGATCTTGAGTGAAATATCATGATTGGGTCAACCAGATCAAGCCTGATCAGAAGTGAATAGAAAATTGAAAACGTACATAGCTGCGGAAATCATTAGAATCATTTTACCACTTCTACTAGGAGTCGCCTTTTTAGTCCTAGCTGAACGGAAAGTCGTGGCTTTTGTTGAACGTCGAAAGGGTCATATTTTCTTTTTAAAACATGGACAATTATTTTAGGAAACTAGTTTTGGTAACCTATAACGTACACCAGAAAAGTCCAAAACTCTTCCAAAGTTTTTTAAACCCTAAGGTGTTGTCTGAAACCGATAATCTCTTGGATGCTTTGGAATCAATTGTCGAAACAAAAAAATCTATTCCCTTAACGATTGATAAAGATTCTGTAAAAAGGAAAAATTCTCTTGTCAAGGTTGATAGTCTGATCACACCCTCCCTCTTCTGATTCTGATTTGATAAATTATATAATAATTGTTTTTTCCCAATATTCCAAAAGAGAAGTTCTAAAACCCAATCTTGGTTTATCATTGAAAAACACCGAGGACATTACTAAAAAAAATTAATATCTTATAAACCTCAAAATGATTTTTTAAAAAATTCTCAGGAATCACAAGGGAGGTATAACCACTATAGAATTTTTTTATCTTGTTCTTTTGGTTGAAATCCTTATTCCAGACTTAAACGAGAGAAACAAATAACCTTTTTCCAATAAATTAACATTGTCATCATTGTGGTAAATCTGGTCACTTGGAAAACTCTTTTAGGTTCAAGAAGAGATTATCAAAGACGAGTATCAACAAAGAAAAAGATGATAACAAATTCACCAAAGAGTGCACTGGACAAGATGATTCAAGTCTATTTAGGAGAGTTCGTGGAAATTCTCACTCAATAAATACTTGGATTTGTGATTATCACTCAGAGATGGTTCGTGAGCATTTGCCCATCATTTTCCCCAGTAATAAAAGATTGGTGTACACCCAATGATGTAATTTGTATTTATTATTAAATGGGATATGAATACATAACCTAGTCAGGTATTAATTTTTTCTCTCTCTTTGTTTACTTTTTCTTGGTCTCAGATAGTTTATCATTTTTTATGATTTATCAGTTGATTTGATGGGATCTTTGTATTGTCTTGATAAATGTTGTCTAGGTTAATTCAATATTTATTCAATTGAAACCTTTTTTGGGAAGAAAATAATCTTTATCTCCTTTTTATTGAGCACAATATGCTCCAAGGATATGAGTCCCATTCTCAAAGGTTATGTGATTTGTGCTGATATACATATTTTTATGTCTGATTTGTCTCAACTCTATATATTGTTACTGCTTATTTTTGTATTAATAATGTTATTCTATTGTATTTGTAGGTACTTTCGAAGAATAAACATCTGTAGAAAAAATGGTTTTAAAAGTGTTAAAAGCACCCTCAGAATTGTTAAAGGCACCATAGAGAGTTGTTAAAAGCACCCATGTTGATAAAGGCACCCGGGCAGTTGATAAGGGCACCACCTTCTTAAATTTAAAACAAACAAAAGTCGTGGGAAAGTTTGTTTTCTCAAAACCATTGAATCCGAGAAAGATATTTGGACATATTTTAGGGTATTAAAGACAAGAGATTTCTTGTTACCTTATTAAGAGGGATTTGTACAACACTTGTACACCAAATCTCGTTCCATTCTCAAAATAGATTATCCCTTGAAGAAATAAAAAGAGATTTGTTTCCTATTCAACCTGATCCTGTTTCTATATTTTACAAAAGAGATTTGAGGTAACTAGGGAAACACACAATCAAGATGGAAGGAAATCAGAACGAAAGAAAGAAAAAAAAATATCAAACAGATCGTGTTTAAAGAAAATATTGTCGAGAATTATTTTTAATAAAAAATAGAGATTTGAGAAGATTTGGGGAGTTGTTGTGTGTTCGATTACAAATAGAGAAGTGTTAGAAGAGATGAGGGGGCTGGCAGGGGCCAGAAATCAAGAAATCAAAACTCAGGAAAATTCTGCTCGTGAGAAGAAGAGGATGAATAAATTGTTTCCAAAAGGTTGAATAAACTGTTGCTAAAGATAGAACTGTTGTTCAAAACCGTGATCTATACTCTTGTATTCAGCGGTTTTAGCAACAGTTTCTTGAATAATACCTGCGACAGATTTGAGATTTAATACATAATTGAAGCATCCTTTATTCACTTCGTCTGAAGTCTTTCGTTGAGTCAATAAATTTTTTTAATATTTTTACGACTCAGTTGGTCAGTTCTTTTTGTATTTTTCTTTTTCTCATGCTCTTTTGAGCCATGTTTCTATCTTTTGAGAATGTTTTGAGCATGATGAGATAAACACTATTACTAGGACAATGGAGGAAGCCATATTCTATGAATGAATGGTAAATATTTTTGGATTCTTTTTTACTTTTGCATTGATTTTAATTGATTTAAGATTTTTACTAATTAGTTGTGATTTTGTTTGATGGTGTATGCTTAGTCTTAGAACTTTTGATGCGCCATGATTATGATTTACATCTAATGTTTTAGAAATATACTTTTGGCAAACAAAAAGAGTCCATAAAAGAGCTTAAATTGTTAAGAATCAATATAAGCATCACTTGATTATGTTTATGCCGGAGTCCTATGGCTCAGTTAGCCTTAATATTGCTACCATCTTTTGTATATATTTGCTATAGTAAATTAGAATTAGGTATACAATTCATTTTTCACAAGTCCGAGTGAAAGATCTTTTTACCACTTCTATAACCACATTATGTGCTAATGGTCTATGAATGTAATGTTGTCATAATTGTCTTCCATGAACCTTTAATAGAAGAAAAGTCACAATGCAGATTCTAGGTGCTACTACATCGCTAATAGTGAGTCATAATGACTCGATATGGGTATCAACACTTCGTAAGGACTGCTGCTACAGATGAAGATTATTCTCTTTCTCAAGAACAATAATGAAGCTAGGGTTTATAAAAGGAGAAGTGATAACATTCTGAGATATCAAGATGAGTGTACATATAAGTATACGTATTTGAGACAAAATAGGAAACCCTAGTTTTATTCTAATCAAACAACCATCATAAATAAATGTGGGTCTATTATGACAAGAAAATAGAGGGCAACAACTGAACTAGAAACAAGTGGCTTTGTCAACATTGAGGTAAAACGTGAAACTTAACTCACGGCAAAAAAAACAAAATCACGTGAAACATTTATTTACGTAAAAAAAAAGAAGAGAAAAGAGGGTTTTGGCCAAAGCCTAGATTACAAAAATTGGTCATGGTATTGGTGTTCTTATACAAATACAAGAAGATTAACAAGCTCATACAAAAAAACAACAACTAGGGTTTTGGAGGTGCCTTTGATTCAAAACAAGCATATGAGAAGTTTTTTTGAGAAAATACATGCATAAACTCAATCTAGAAGCTGTATACTCATATGAAGAAGATAAGTTAGAGCCTACCTTACAATTGATAGCCGGATAATGCTATGATGATCGAGTACAGTGCAATAATATTGAGAAGAGAAAAGATATAAAATAAAAGAACAAAACTTCTCTTTATAACTGGTTGATATTTGGAGTTCTAGAAGGGAATGGACTTTCCTTTGGTTCATACGGAAAATACAAGACTCAACTCTTATTCGTCAATCCATCATTCCACTCTCTTGTTAAAGCTTGTTCACTTTAACTTCAACTGAGCTTATCAATCCGGTCTAGACTAAGGCGCACATGTCCATCAACTCCATTTCGAGCTCAATATTGACCAGTCTTGCTGCTTATACTATCAACCTCGTTTGAAGCCTGTTCAATCAAGTCTTACTCGTCCATCTGCCCTCTACTTTGTTCAAAGTCTTTAATAGTAAAGACGTGTTTTGTGCAAACTCAAATATTCACTTCAACTTTAAAGTAGCGGTCTACTTGCCAAGATGTGTTTGTCCACCCAAAATTCGAAGTCACACTCAAACAAACTTGTACGCCTCTCTCCCAAAGGTCGAGTTTGACTCGCTGTTATCAAGTCTTGATTTTCCGCCTTCTTATCGAATTATACTTACCTCTCTTAACATGCTAGATCGAACAAGTCTAGCCTAGTTCAGTTGATTCATCAACTCGAACCCTAAAAGATTCGTATGTATTGCTTCTTAAGCCTCCGTCTCATGGTCCGTCCACCTTCAGTCGACTTACTACGTCTAGCTGCCTTTGCTCAACTTCAATCAAGCCAGTTTCAAACTAAAGGCTATTTTTACCATCCACAATACAAAACGCACACGTCCTCCGACCTTATCAAACTCGTATGACCAGCTATTAAATTTGTTTGTATGTCAAGCTTCAATCAAAATCTTATTCATACACCTTAGTTCTAGACATATGCCTTACCTCAACATCGAGATAGTACTTACGTGTCTATTAATAAACTATGTGTGTCCATCCAACATCAAGAGCCTTGCTTTGCTATCATAGCACTACTAATGCAATCAAGACGTTCTTCTATGGTCGCTTATTCAAAGGCTCAGGGCGACTATTATTCATCTGATAATATCTAACTGTTGAACTATCAATTTATTTTTATTTATTTTTATCTGCCAGGCCACCATCTAGTGCTTACCACGCAACATTAGTCTTTCCGTGCTAAGTAGGGAATTAATGTAGATTATGGGTTTTTGACAAGGATAAAATAGTAAATCACCTCTCAAGACTTGGTCTAAGAAATACTAAAATTTTAAAATTCTGTAAAGAATTCTCGGGTAGGCGCTTATCCCTACTCTCTCTCAGGCGCATATCCCTGTCATATCTCTATATGTCTGGCCAACATGTACGATCAAATTAATGAATTTAGTCAATATTCATCACTACATAAAATCATTAGAACAACACTGGCGCACATAACAACATCCCAGATGTTTTATGATTTTATATTACAAACCTCAAGCTCCTAGATATATTGCACACTAGTATAGACCAATATTGTCCTCGCAATATCACTGGTGCTGATAGTAGTTCGTCCCCAGATAATTTCTGACAAATAAATATCCAAAACACTTTTTGTTCCTGAGTGGATGTCAAGCTCCTAGATGTATTACACACTAGTTGTCATGGACCGGAAAATCCCGCCTCCGGCGCGCTTCGCTGGGCAAGCCAGAACTCCCCGATGCGTGATTTTAAAGAGTGTGACCGGACCTTAGCGCTTAACTTCTCGCTGGAAAGTGCAGGTAAATATTTTCTTTCCAAGCCTACCTTGTAAGCATTATACTCAAAACGTAGTTCCCACATCATTCAAGCTACGTTTATACCGTTCCAGGCATATTTGCCTTCCAAACATGCTTTGCAAGCATGATACTCAAACCGCAGTCTCCATATCGTACCAACACACCCTTGTCCTACAAAGGGTGAAAGGCCATTAAATCCCATGGTGAATGCCTTTGACTAGCATACGATTCCAACTTACCCTCATTATACCAAGGTTTGAAGGCTATACAAGCTAATGGGGATGCCTTTGGCAAGTATCACATAATTTCTCTTTATTGTCCAGGCCTAACTCATGCCTTGGACCAACACCTAGGCTATTTCAAGCCTAAGCTTTCGCTTCATGAATTTTACTTCGACCATGGGCTGGAGTCTGCACTTATCTTGTTCTTGCCAAGAGTGCAACATCCAGGAACATGCCATTCCATACCGCGACGGTTCCAAGGAAGTATGAACAATCCATCAAATGGAATTGCAACTACCTCATCAAGTATGACAACAATCATCTCTTGCTTAGCATTGCGGAGCCAGATGATATGAGTTATCATAATGTCGCAATCATCTCCCAAATTAGATGATATGAGCGACAAGGTGTTACACCTCAATGCATTGCATTGCGGCTGCCTACATACCCAACCCGTACCTTGATTGGATCAAGCATGACCATAGTTCATCAAAGGGTCAATTCGAAAGGGATAAGCAACTTAAGCCTATTAAGGCAAAGCCAACTTCGATTCCAACTTCATCGCAAGGCCAAAGGCCAAGCAAATCCTAGTCCGTGTAGGCCAAAGGGCTTTCACAAGGTATGCACTAGCTTGTGTATAACTATCGCTATTTATTAGCAAATATGCATTATCAAGTACATAACACGATCGAAAGATGCTTTCGCATAATTCAAGCTTCATCGGCTAAGCTACCAGCATATTGATGCTTATGCATCAAGTATGCTCCAACGTATAGGCTACTTCGCATATCTATATGTGCATTGCCGATCATGCACATTCCAACAAAGCTCCCTCCATATATATGTTGTATTCACATTTCTACAAACAAATATTAGAAAGGTAGGGGTCATCCATCGACTGCAAGACCGCAAATGAAGATTTCTTGCCAAAGCCAAGCAAAGCATTCTCGAGTAAGCTACAGTTAAACACGTTGATGATCATCAAGTATGCTCCATCGCATTTATATGTGCATTACCGCTCATGCACATTCAATCAAATATCCCTCCCTATATATGTTTTATTTACATTTTTACAAATAAATATTTGAAAGGTAAGGGCCATCCATCGACTGCAAGGACAAAAATGAAGATTTCTTGCCAAAACCGAACATTCATGGCTCGGTGATGCATTGGATAATGCATCACGGTATAATAGTGCCTTAGCACTATGATGCATTTATCGAATGACGACATTGGCTCGGTGATGCATTGGATCATGCATCACGGCATAATAGTGCCTTAGCACTATGATGCTCTCACTTACGCAACTTCGGCTCGGTGATGCATTGGATCATGCATCACGGCATAATAGTTCCTTAGCACTATGATGCTCTCACTTACGCAACTTCGTCTCGGTGATGCATTGGATCATGCATCACGACATAATAGTGCATTTGCACTATGATGCCTCCTCAGATACGCATCAGCGTAGTAGGGCCTTAACACAATAATTCGAGGTCAAGGCATCCACACCCTAATGCACATATGGGTAAGCTTTATAAGCTTAGGATGAAGCTTCAACCCAGGCCATGACGAGTCCGTGAGTAAGCGGCATGCAAAAATTGCGGGTATTACACTAGTATAATACAATATTGAATATCATTTTTGGATGCTATGTTCCATAACTGAATCCCCAAAATTACCTATGTTAATATTCATGTTGAAATTGAACAATATTAACCCATTAATATATATATATATATATATATATAACTTTCTATATATCTATTTAATTAAATTGCCACAACTATGCTTAAATTAAATGTCAAAATTATGATAAACACAATTTCATAGCTCCTACTAGCTAAATCCCACCTCAATCGCATTAATCCTTTGCTCAAAGAGACAACTAATGCAAAGCAAGTGAAAATAGTTCAATTTATGGTTTTGAAACGCTTGATTTGCAACACTTATAAACATGTCAAAATTCCCAAACCTTAATTAGGGTCTGGAAACAGAATTTGCAACACTTATAAACACTGCAAAAGTGTGTCAAAAAACTCCAAACCCTAATTTCAAAAATTAGTAAAGCTAACCCTAATTTTTGCACACGTCTTGTCCTCTTGCTTGTTTGTCTTGCCTCTCAAAGTCAAGCTTGCGCGCCTACTGATGTGATTTTATATAGTGGTAAAAAGAGGTTCGATTCTCGAACTTGTGAAGGTAATGATTTTAGAAAATAATGATTCTAATTAACTCTAGAAAATTTCAGGAGTAAGAAAAAGACTAAATAACCTAAAGATGATTTTTGAATAACTTTAAAAATACCAGGAATCAGGAATCAGGTAATTCTAACAACCTATGTGATTAATCAGATAATTCTTTTTAAATTAATTGAAGCCCAAATAATTGCCAAAATTGGTTTTGTTATGCTAACAAACAGAGGTAAATCACAAGCATGGACTATCAAAATTAATTAACTAAGCATAATCCATCAAGCAAAAGCACAACTGTTGAAAGAAAACCGTTTTTACTATTTAAAACTATGCAATTCTAATAACAAAAGAATTATAAATAATTATTAGAAAATAATTAAATCACATAAAATTGAGAAAAATACCTTATCCATCATCCCAGTAAATAAACTTAGCCCATGGTGAAGAAAACTTGCTCAAAAGATCTTTTCATTGCTCAAAAAGTTGATTACAAGGTGAAATAATAGTGCAACAGCTGAACAGATACGTTTATAAATGTTGCAAGAGAGGGTTCAGCTGTAACAGAAAGTATTCTAAGCAACAAAGAT
>JAJJMC010015296.1:4940383-5031722 GCA_023531435.1 Papaver californicum
CTTAATAGAAACTAAGGTACAATTTAGACACTAAAATGTGTCTATCACCTACTCAAAACCAAGCGTGGACATCACGCTTCTCTCTAAAAAAACTCTTTCAAACCCTAATTTTTAAAGAGGGAGACGTCTCTAACTCTCTTGCTTCCAACGTGTGTACTAGTCAAGCAACTAAACTTGCACGACTATTCTCCAGGCAAGACTTCAAAAATAAAACTAAGTTCACACGACTTGGTGCTTGTTAAAAATTGACAATTTTACTCTTTTACTCTCAACATGTGAGGCTGAGTACAAAGAGTAAAATATGAGCGTCTTGTTTCTTGAAATTTTGACGTCCTGCTTGTTGCTAGAAATTGGTATTTACTCTTTTACCCTCAACGTGTGAGGACGAGTACAAAGAATAAAATATGAGACTCCTTCTTAAAGCCTAAAACCTGGTCTCCTCCTCTCTATTCACGTAAATACCAAAGCCTGGTCTCCTCATCTTCTGTTACGTGAGAACTAAAGCTTGGTCTTCTCCTCCTCTTCACGTGAGGACTAAAACTTGGTCTCCTCCTCTATCCTCACGTGAATTCCAAGATTGGACGTTCTTCCTTTTCTTTTATTCACGTAAATATTCTGGATTAATAAATTAGGGTTTCGACAAATCTCAAAAATCCTAAACTACACTAGGCTTCTCATGAATATTTTCGTATAAGGTTTCACATATAATTTTTCATGCACAGGAAGCAACAACTTATTTTTTACAAAGATGGACACACTGCTCCTCACATACAAATAAATACATGTTTCTAGTCTGCTAGACTTATAAGCTAGTCACGCAAGGCGTATCATATTTATTTTAGTCTGCTAGACTCATAAGTTAGTCAAGCAAGACGTATATATTTATTTTAATCTGGCAGACTCATCAACTAGTCAAGCAAGACAAGTCTTCAGTCAAGAGATCCATTGAACAAGTCTCAATTGAATTAATATAGGTATTGTTTAATACTATACGAGACATCAAATGTCATAAATAGGGGGATATTAATTAGGGTTTTAGTCCGCTGGTCTATGGTATGTGGTGCGGCAGTGCACCCACTAAAAGAGAAAATCTGGAAAGATCGATAGCAGTTGAGTAGTTGAGTGGTGAGTTGAATAACCACCTATTCAACCCGAATCGAAGTGGAGAGCAGTTGTCAACACCTTTTCCACTTTCCCCATTTCAAAACTGCTCAACTATCGACAGTTTCTTCCATAAAAGAGGTCAAGTGGTTGCAATAGATATGATATAAATAGATGCTCAATCTATTGAACAAAGGACAAGACAATTAAGCAAGCTTATCACGAGAAAAAGTCTGAGTTTCACAATCAAACACAGAAGTACTCGACCAGTCAATTTTTCATAACTATTTACACCAATCACATCTCACAGACTCTGATACTCAGACCTCATTCTTTTCTCGCTTCCCTCTCTAAGACCAACCATTTTCCTCCTTATTTTGTGACTGAAGCAAGACTGGAACGGTCATTGCTTGGCTTAGGCCAGGATTGTACAAATTGATCTCTCGAATCTAAATTAAGTACTTCAACAGTACAAATGTTTAAGGATTGACAAATTATCACCTGCTTACCCTACTTTTCCTAAATTAACCCAATTCGTTTTTTTCCACAAACAGTTTCGTAACAAAAAAGTTGGTAGGATACTTGGTACCTTTTTTTTTTCATACGATAATACTTGGTAGGGTCCATGTTTTTTTTTTCATCTATGGTGCTTTAGATCCTGATATAAGAATTAGGCAACGAGTTTTTTCTATGTTATGAGTCACAATCAATTGCCATGTCCATATTAAGGTAATATGAATTTTATTTTATATCAATCTAAAAGGGAAAGAGGTAATTCATCCACCTTATATTTGGCCTTTATGTACTTTAGAGCGTCCAGAGGGGAACGATGAAAACATGGAATAAAGATCAAAAATGATCTTTAGTCCGTGTTTTCGAAGCACAGTGGAACGACTGTTAATAGTGGATAGTCGGGATTTTCCACTGTAGCTGACTAGAAGTAGTCGAAATTATAGTGGATAGTCGTTATAGTCGAGCGGGTTCGTAGTGTACCGCTTTATGCTAAGCGGCGTTATAGGAATTCGCCCAGACCCAAGCGTTATTCTGGGACAACGCTTAGAAAATATGGGCGGTAAGCTAGTAGTTCACCTGATCAACCGTTATTCTAGAGGTTCGTCTGATGAAACGGGGTACTAGGATCACGCTCACCACCAAGCGGTGCACTAGAGATACGCCCATCGAAACGGTGTACTAGAAATACGCCCAGCGCCAGGCGAGATCCTAGAACTCCACATGGGATTTGGTGTGTTGTGGGCGTTACTCTGGAGCTACGCCCAACACCAGGAAAGATCCTAGAGCTTCGCTTATGATTTGGTGTTTCGTGGGCGTTAATTTAGAGATACGCCCAACACCAGGCGAGATCCCAGCCGTTGCAATATTTTTACCGTTGTTGAGATGTTATCGTTGAGTTTACCGTTGACGTTGCAACGGCTATTTTTTTACAATATATATGGAATACTAGTCCAATTTCACTTTATTAAACTCATTCATTGCTATCTAGTTAGTATTCGAAAATAATTAAGTTCTTTTTCATTTAATAAGTTTCCGAATCGATTAGAATTATAGCGCCATCAAAACCATGAGGTCCAAATTTTACTGCATTTGAAGATGTAACGATGTGTACAATTCTTTTGTCAATATCTCAAGATTGTAGTATTGGTACCGATCAATCAGAAGAAAAATTATGGTCTCGTATAATATGTGAGATGAAAGAAGCCATACCTTCGATGCCACAACGCACTTGGACCTCCCTTCAGAAACGATTTCAAATTATTAGTAAAGATGCGGCACTTTTCTCTGCAAAGGAGGCAAAAGTGGAACGTTAACACCATACTGGATGGGGCCCCGAAAATAAGGTAACTACTCATTTAACTTTGACGATACATTAATGTTTTTAATTGTATATCCTCCGCTGAATTTAATTCAAAAAATAGATTGCAGAAGTAAAGAGGCTTTTCAAGGAAGCTAGTGGGAAAATTTTTAAGCATGAAAAGTGCTACACAGTTATGTTAGATAATACTCATCTATTGCATCTGCCGCACATCCGTAAGCTAACATTCGAATTGTTGTAGTAATTTTTTGCTGAGGGGTTAATCCAGGAACACCACAAGCATCTCTTTTTTGAACAAAATACTTATTTACAGCGACTACATCTCCCAATATACGGTTAAATAATTCTCGCCGCATTCTAAATCTTCTACGAAATACATTTGGAGGAAACGTCGGGTTTTTGCTAAAGTAATCTTTCCACAGAAGTTTTGCACCATCATCATGGCGTCTTTGTATTTTGATACGCGTTTGAGGCCAATTCATACTTGAACCGATTAATCCGGCAGTGATAGATTTATTATTTAGGCTAATTGCAAGTGAACCTTCGTCTGATGAGTACAAACTATTGTTATCATCATCAGACGATGATGAAGAAGAAGAAGAATGGGGAGTAATAGAAGAACAAGAACCATAGTACTGATTGTTATTTTGATAGTATGCCATTTGCTTTATGATGTTTGTATTTTTGGTTTGTATAATTCATCCTCTTGAGTGTTCAATTTATAGGGAAATAAAGATAAGATTTTGAGTGTTGAATTGACAATACACGGTTAGTATTTTAATGCAAAAACAGAGTTATGGGGTACACATACACATGGGATATATGAAATGTCGGTTGACAAGACAATACCAAATGAAAAAACGACAAAGAAAAAAGAAATAAGACTTTTGAATTGACAATACACGGTTGGTATTTTAATGCAAAAACAGAGTTATGGGGTACACATACGCATGGGATATATGAAATGTCGGTTGACAATACAATACCAAATGAAAAAAAAAAGACAAAGAAAAAAGAAATAAGACTTTTGAATTGACAATACACGATTGGTATTTTAATGCAAAAACAGAGTTATGGGGTAGACATACGCATGGGTGATATGAAATGTCGGTTGAGAAGACAAAACTAATATAAATGATAAATTAAACGATTATAAATGTAAGAAAAATTATTTGAAAAGACAATTCAAATCTGAGAAAATAAAAAAGTTCAGTGTCAACTAACAATTCAATGCTAATGAATAACTACTCTTCCGCATCTTGATTCTCAAACGCCGAGCGCGGGGGCATAAATGGAGGCGTAGATGGTCTGGCATTATAGTTATTTGATTGCATTGTTGATGAAGATCCCTGACCCATGGTGTTCCACATTGGTGGTGGCATATTCTGAGCATACGTGCCAAACCCAATGGATGGTTGTTGTTGACGAAAATGAGCAAGATGTGAGTTCAACAAGCCAACCTCATTTCGTGGACCCTGTAATTCTACTTCTTTGGAAATGAAAGAGTCCATCATATCCCTTAGTTTCATTTAACGTAAATTCACGAAACTCTTGGGTAAAATCAGAAAACTCTTGAATTAAATCATAAGCCGCGACCTGTGATGAAAAAAATGAAATCAAATTATGAACCATCATTGTATAATAAAATCAAATTTACAGTGGTTTGTTGTATACTTACGTATGGTAGCTGTTGTGTGTGTGTGGGGGGGGGGGGGGGGGGAATGGGTACATGTTCACGACGACGTTGGATGTTGTGTTTAATACGGTCACCAGCATAACTGTACGTTTCAACCTCCCAATCGACTTTCGTGGCATATTTATACAGGTTAGTCACATGTCCCCAATACTCGAAATACAGATCATAGTTCACGACACGTACAAAATCACTTGCAGGGACCAAACAGTTTTCGCTCATCTCCTCAACCACGTCGTCGCTGAAGTTAGAAATATAACTAGGCGGGTTGCTAGGAACGCCCCATCTTGGATTGTTCTGCCTCCAACACCGATCTCCGAGATACATGTTATTCTTTATCCAAGAAATTTACAATAAACAAATAAACAAATCAGTTAACCGAAATGTAAAGAAAATAAAAAACATTCCAATAGAAATAAATTATAAACTCACGGTGTCTAGCCAACAGAATATTTCCCTTTTCCCTGAGAGCTCTACATCTTTCCGTCCAATTTCAGATTCCAGGACGGGGATCGCATTTTGCCACGGTTGTCAGGCGACATCGTCTACAGACAACTGATTCAGATCAGTCATTGAACGAACAATGTCAATACTCTTCCTCCGGCTTCCCTTCCACCTACGATATCTAGGCCACTCATTTTCACTTTCAGGTGAAGGGTTCTATGGCCGACAAATGCCCAGATATTCTTACCCCCAAAACTAGAATGTCATGACAACCAATTGTATAAATAACTGAGCAACAAAAAAAAAACAATTTAATAGAATTATAAATAACACTAACAAATGTACCTCCAAAATTTGGAAGGGTCCGTCCAATGACTTTTGACCCCTGCCAGATGCAGCGAGACCGAAATATAATTTCGAAAATGCAGGAGAACCCAAGTCATGTTCGTGAACTGCATTTAGATCCTCAAAAGCAGCTAACCATCCAGCATCAATATAGGTTTTTGCATTTGAAAAGAAGAACTGACCCAAAACATACATATAGAAGGCTCTGGCCACTCTATCAGCAAGCCTACTATCATTGTTAGCCGCAGTCAAAGTTTGTTGATCAAAATATGTACTCAAAAATTTGAAAGTAATTGCATCTGAAACCCACCGGCACGGAATACCTTCTCTTTTACAAACCACACTATCTTTGAGTTCAGGAAATATATGGTCTCAGACATATTCAAATTGAAACTTCCCTGAGTCATACGGAACAGATCTACCAACACCAATACTAATTCTTGTCAACATTACCCAATCAAGGGGAGTGAACCCTAGCTCACCAAACGAGAAGTGGAAAGTGTTTGTCGTATCCCAAAAGCGCTCAACAATATAGTCAATAAGTGCATGGGATGAATCTACTACATCTATGGACAGTAATCGGTCCCATCATCCCTTTTCAATAATATATTTGACCCTAGGAGCATGTTTAATAATACCTTGGTAGGTCTGAAGGACGGATTTGAGGGAACCACGATGTGAAAAATTGAAATGGCCATCGCTTGAATACGTTATATTGGTGGATGCGTGATCCTCAGTATCTTCCACAACTGTATAATGTTCCAACCCGGAAACATCAATAGTTTCTTCAATAATACGGTCGTCATCTGAATCCTCCACGACTTTAGTCTTCTTGGCCCTCTTCCTTCGGCCAACGAATCTGGACGTCACACTGGTCGACATATGGGAAAACAATTCATACAACATTGAAAATCATGAGTAATCCCCACAAATGCAGAAAGATAAAAATCTACAATAATCAATAAATCAAGGAATAACATAATTACAAAAGTAATTATCTAATTACATAATCATATGTACCAACATAGAAAAATCAAACATTCTTGAACAAAATTCATCATTAACAAAATACTTCAATCTCAAGGCCCCAATTGTACCAAATATCATCAAAATTCACCAATTGTAAATTCTTCCATTCACATAGGTTTTAAAACATAAACATACCAAATTCCCAAATTTTCAAGACAATCTAGTCAATTTATCAAAAAATTAACCACAACCCAACTAAATTTAAACAACAACTTAATCAATTATATATTCAATTCAACAAATTATCATCAATTTTTTATACCCAATTTACAACAATCATAAACCCTTACAATTTCAAATACCTAATTTCATAATCACATGTTTCATACCCTCAAAATTATCTCAATTTCATAATCACATGTTTAATCATTCAACATATATGACCAATTTAACTAACAAAACCTAATAATAAAACATACTCTACATTTAATTTACAAAACAAAATTTAATTAAAAAAAAAACAAAAGAAATTAGAATTTACCTTGATTGATTGCGCTTGGTTGTTTCAAAATTAGGGCTGTCAATCTTTATCCGAAATCCGACATCCGTTTCCGATAATCCGGGATCCTATAGGATATTATCCGTTATAACGGATATCGGATATCGGATACGGATATTCTTATCGGATATTGAAGGTTAACGAAACGGAACCGGCTAAGCCATTATCCTATAGGATATTATCCGTATCCGATAAGGGTGTAACTGAAGTGTAAAAAAAAAGCTAAAAAGTTAAGTGTTCTTCCTTTGAGTCCCCCGAGTCTCAATGCTTCTCCATGATTCTTATCTAAATGTACTGAAACTGTATCATCATTGTCTACACATTAGGATCAAGATTCATTAGAAAGTATTAAAGTTTTCAGTTTTTTCTTTTTGTGTTACATTTTGCATTTTATGTTTCCTATCGGATATTTATCGGATATTATCGGATATTCGATAACCTTAACGAAACGGAATCGGATATGAAGGTTAAATGTCCGTCGGATATTATCGGATATCGGATATCCGATAAGCTTATCGGATATCGGATACAGCTGAGCCAATATTCGTTCCGTTAACATCCGTTGACAGCCCTATTCAAAATACCTTAAGCAGAGTCAAAAACGTAGGCGGGACGTTGGGTTCTCGTATGGGAAAATCAGTGTGAGATGGTTATGGGCGGAATATGGTTTGAGTTCAAAAGCAATTGGGGTTCAGGAGGTTATGAAACATAAGGGTTCGCTGCTGCTACAAATAGGAAGATAGAATGGGGAGGGCTCCTAGCAGGTCGCCTGGAATCCAAGGCGGTGCGCTAGGACACCGCCCGTCCCAATCAAGTCACACACTTGGTTCGCACGATTATAACTATTCTAGGCGCGATGCTAGTACTTCGCCCGACCAAACGCGATTCTGGGATACCGCCCGTATCTCTGGCATGATCCTAGGATACCGTCCAACTACAAACGTTACGCTAGCATTCCGTCCCACATCGAGCGAGACGCTAGGAGATCGTTTAGCGCAAGCATTACGTTAGAATTTCGTCCGTCCCCCTCAACGCTACGCTGGGATACCGCTCAACAACAGACGAATTACTAAGATCCCGTCCGACTATACACGGCTATTCTTGGGCCGGACCAAAACTAAAAAATTTAATCTTTGGTCGTTTAATATGATCGTTCCCCTGTGGATGTTCTTAGTATCCAATTGTACCCAACCCATGAGTAAGCTAAGTTGACATGATCAAATTATGCCCCTATTGTCCTAATTTGGGCCATCAACGATCAAATTATTCCCCTACGATGCCTATTTGAGCCATCAAAAAATAATTAGATTAACATCTAGTTTACAAGACTGGTATTGAGGTCACTAAATCTCAGAGGGGTCACTAGATCCATATAAAAAAACATTAATCTCAGTACTGGATTGGTAATTCTTAATGGAATTAGTATCCTAGTCCTTTTAGGTTATTCTAGTTTCGAAATGATTGATATACTGGGAGAAAGCCATATCTTTTTAATGTACGAGAGGAGACCCACTTTAGAAAAAATCAAATCATTTCTAACTCAAATAGTAAAATCGCTCCAAGACCACCATTGGATCTATGGGGAAAAACTCGGTCAGTATGTAGAATTGCCATCGTACTTTTAGTAAGACATGCACGAATCTCTATTATATATTGTACTAGTAAGTACCGTAGTCTTAGAACAAAAACTACTCGTTTAATTGGGGCCTACAAGGATTAATACGGCGCTATGAATTTGAGTTCATCCATGGTAGGATGATAAGGGATGTCTAAATATTCTAAAAAGACAAAATTACTTTAAGATTATAATACATGTCGTTTTAATTTTATATAATTATTTTGTTTACTTTTTCAATAATTTGTTTTTATTTTTTTTATTTGTGAAAAAAATATCACAGTTGATATGATTGTAGAAGCGGTAAGAAGATTCGTACACTCGGATTTATGAAGATTGATTTTAGACCTAATTCTAATACTAAACTAGCAAACAAACAAAAGATGACAATAATATTACGAGAGACTGGGACTCAGGATTCTACTATTTTTCATATTCATGTGATTTATACATTAATTCTAGACAATTATAGCTCATATAATAAAAGTATTGACTCTGATTCTTTTCCAAAAGTAGATTTTTAAGACATTAGATGTAAATCATAAGCATGGCGCATCAAAAGTACTTAAGACTAAGCATACACCATCAAACAAAATCACAAATAATTAAGAAAAATCATAAATCTATTCAAATTAATGCAAAAAGTCATAAAAGAATTAATTATATTTACCACAGTAATGAAATAAGGCTTCCTCCATTATCATAATGTTGGGGTTTAGCTCATCATGTCAAAGACACTCTCAAAAGATAGGTACATAGCTCAAAAGTGCTTGAGAATAAAAAAATATACAAAAAAAAACTGGCCAACTGAGCCGCATAATGATTAAAATAATTTATTTAATCTACGACACACCTTAAACGCAGTTGAACAAGGACCGGTAGATAGTGTATTAAACTTCAAATCTGCCACATGTACTACTCAAAAAATTGTTGCTAAAATCGTTGAATACAAGAGTATAGATCACGTTTTTAACAATAATTGTTATCTTTAGCAACAATTTCTTTTTCTTCTCCTCCTCCTCTTCCGGCAACAACATAATTTCTTTGTTTCTTTCTTCTCTCTCGATATGGACAAAGCCAAGCCCCTCCCCCAAATCTCCCCTTTAGGTTTTCTATTTATATTACACCATCTACTCCTTCCAAATCATCGTCAAATCTTCTATTTAATTTCAAAATATCTTCGGGAATTGTGATGATCAAAATCTCGATGATGATCTTATGATACTTTTTCCTTCTACTCGATGTTGTTACTTTGTTTATCTTAACAATGATATTGAATGGTATCGAAACAAATCCAATGAAATAGGAAAGTCATTTCCTGTTTTACGTGAATTAGCTTTACTCCCTAGTTTTATTTCCAAGTTTATCTGATTTGCTTCCGTTTTGATTTCACGTGGAAAACTTGTGTACATGTCTCTATTAACAAAGAAACTATACATTCTTGTCTTAATTATTTCAAGATAACCCCAAATATTTATCTTCCCGAATCACAGATTCGAAGTAAATTCTTCCCGCCAAAATATCTTTTGAATTTGAAAAGGAAGGTGGGCGCCCCTAACCAAAGTGAGAGTTCCTTTATCAATTGGGGTGCCTTTATAACTTTCTGAGGCGATATTTCCATAATTGTTTATTTCCCAAAAATCCCTACAAACACATAAAAAAATATAATTAATACACAACCGAGCACTATCAATATAAAGAATTGAGACAAATCAGACACAAAAGTGTGTCTATCAAATACCCCTAAACTTATTATTTGTAAGTCCTCTAGCAAATCTAATCTAGAAACCAAAAATAAAATCTAACTCACTTTTGTAGGAATCATGACTACACTTAGCACGTGCATCTAGACGTTAAACTCCTAGGTGACCCTAGAAGACGAGTGTTTCCTCGTGAGGGTTTACATGAGATATATCCACAAAACCTTATACTCCAAATTTTAGCTACTTGTGAACGATTGAGGGTAGACACTAAACATGCTATTTAGTTGACTACTAAATTCTTAGGCTATAAGAATCATTACCTTATATGAATCCAGTTGTTGACTTGTTGTACACGGTTTGCACTCAAGCGTACTAAAATTCATATAAAAGAAAATAAAGCTCCACTCAAATATTCGTACAATGGACCACGATACTTGGAATCTAACAAACCACAATCACATGAATAGATTAAGAAGATGGATATAGAGATAGAAGTGTGCTCATGTTGACTAAGGTGAACGGTGTTTTCCAGAATATTTGTATGAACTTCGTGCCAAGATGAACCCTAATGGATTCAGATACGCACCCACTGGTCTGAATCCTAATTCTAGTATCAACTCCGCTGGTATATACAAGGACTCCAACGGTCGATTTATTGAATATATATAATTATTTTTATATTATTGAATTATTGACAACATGATTTGATCATTTGAATCCAAGTGTATGCTCTTTTCAGAAGATTGCATGATAGTTCCCATGGATCATGCATTCAAATCTTGCTTAGGAGACGGAGAAAGGGAGAACACACATATTGTTATACAAATGCCAATACTCGAGTTTTTTTTTCTTTTTTCATTGTTCAAGTTCAATTAAAATAATGGGGCTTGATCTCAATCACTCTACGTCATCCTAGAGGCGACAACAAGGCGATACTAGTGCCCCACCAAAGCACTTAGAGAAACAAAAAAAGTTGCAAAAATAAAAACAAAATTTGATATGATGACGACTTCGAGATATAGTGACGATTATCATGTTATTTCTAACACCTGAGATATGTCCTTTTATGAATAGACTATTTAGATAGGCACACCAACTCCTATAGACAAGAATTTTGTTTCTATCTACCTAGAATGGTTAGTGTCATCTTGAATTGTTCACAAGTCTCTAAATTTTTTGAGTTTCATTATTGCAGTAAAATTTTCCCCTACTCCCAAACTTAAATCTAACATTGTACTCAATGTTCTAAAGATAAATGATTAAAAGCACGAACAAAGAGAAATGGTTACCAATTGAAAAAAAGAGTTAAAGAAGGATATTACCGTGTCGCATGACCATGGGTTACCTCCCAAGAAGTGCTAAGGTTACAGTCTTTAGCCAGACTAAGAAAGGACTAGTCACCTTATAAAATCATATAGTAATAGACGGAACAACTGTGGGTCATCTGAATCAAATAGTGCTATCTCAAATAAAAGGAAACTACAACAGGCCAAGAAAGTGACAAACATAGCAAAACCTTATCTAGTGTTTTGTTTAAGACAATTATATCTAGTTGTAGTTCAAGTTCAATAAAAGGGTCTTGGTAAATATCTAGGGGTTGGGTCTCCTCATAGCCAGGTTCCGGAGGATCAAGTTACAGAGTCTGGAGAAACTTAACTAAGAACTTAAAAGTACATAATAATAACCTGAATAATTATGAATCCTCAAAGTTAATCAGATTGGACTCACACAATTGACCATAATGGAGGTGGTGGTCATTCTTAAGCAAATGTGTCAATTCCAATCTCCTAAAGTCATTAGGCTTAGTCTCAAAACTTAATAACTGACACATTTGAAATTCAAACGTTCCCCAATTGGACGAAATTTTTTGGAAGGAAAACAAATTCAATCTTGGTATTATCGCCTGGGTAGACCACATCACCCAGAGGATGAGTCTCTAATAACTGAACTTCTTTTTCAACATCATTAGGTTCGGGAAAATGCGTCTGAAGAAACTCTTGTAAAATGGTTGAGGCACATCACTAGTAAAAATATGGTCTTTTGTGACAGTTTAAACATCAAAACACTGATTGTTCACTAATGAATTGTCACATAGAATTGATGGGGTGATATAGGTAACAATTTCTTACTAAAACTCATACTAATAATGGGAAACAATCATGACAGTTTCACAACTGTTACTGAATAATTATACCGTGGCAGTTTTTATAGAAAATGTTATTATAATAATATGATGAATGATAACAGTTATAAACTGTCACTATTTACAAGATATTGTAACAGATTCTATATAAAACTGTTATATAATTGGAAGGTTATTATAGCAGTTCTTCTGATTACCACCATATTAACTTAAGAGTCTCGTACGTGTATAATTTACAAACCGCAGGATGCATTAATACTGAAGGCAGAGATGAGTTGTCAAAATACTATGTAAAGTTGTAAACTGAAGCGCATGATCCCATTAAGCAAACCTAATTCGCTCCTTCTCCTTTGTTCCTCTCCCATTCTTCCCCACTACTTTTTTGCTAACTCCAACCACCGCTTTCACGTCCTCCATACACACTTCTTGGGAACTAAAAAATGGCACTTAAGGTTTTTACAGAACATGAAACTTAGGGGGTTTGGTTATCAAAAACCAAATTAGGGGTTCCAGTTATCAGATTTTGAGATTTTAGCAATTAACCACTTCCTTTGATCTATGTTGTCCCGCGATTTAATTTTAGATCTTCCTCTTCTTCTTGTGCACAATCCTGAATATGGGTTTTTCCTTTTCAATATATATTTTTTTTATTTTGGGTGAACTGCTACCTTATTTTAACCTAAAGCAGTTTTTAATTTACTCAAGGGAAGAGTTACAATGGCTATGGACAAGGTTGCTAATTTCTATCAAATTATCAATCCATGTTTCAAATTTCCTCATCCTCCGATTCTATTTGTGGTTTTTGATTAACTTTTGTTTTCTGATCTGGGTGTAGGTTGAAAGTGAAGTCTATGAATATGGAAAGCAGAATACTCCAGTCAAGTCGGTAAGGTAAATCAAGGGAAGTTTGCATTAGATGTTGCCGTGAAGACTCTTGATTTGTACAAAGAGTATGTTTCCTAATTATTATTTTTTTTCATTTCTAACTTTCATCGATTGAATTTTTTATTTTTGATGTGGTATGCTGATTTTTCGGATGCATTATTAGTTTGGACAATGTTTCGAGATTTTATATAGTCTTTGACATGAAGAGACTAAAGTTTTGAATGAACTCGAATAGGTACTTCGAAACTCCTTATACACTCCCCAAATTGGATATGGTTGTTATTCCTGACTTTGCTGCTGGGGCAATGGAGAACTATGGTTTGGTTACCTATCGTGAGACTGCTTTGCTTTATGATGAGAAGCATTCAGCAGCTGCTAACAAGCAACGGGTACTTGACTTATCCTAATCGATATCTACGCTTTTCAGGAGTTGTTTAATTCATTTTTTCTGAAAGTGCGATACTAATGTTATCATTTTGCTTTTCAGGTTGCCATTGTTGTTACTCATGAGCTAGCTCACCAATGGTTTGGAAATCTTGTTACAATTGAATGATGGACACACTTATGGCTGAATGAGGGATTTGCGACATGGGTATTTCTCACGCCTCTTCCCCATCAATAAGTGCATGTGATAGTTATAAATACTCGAGAATGAGATACTAACATTTGTTATGATTTCCTTGATTTAAGATGAGCTACTTGGCAGCAGATAGTTTGTTTCCTGATGTGCAAAATGTAGGTTTTAAACTGTATGAGATGTGTTTTCGTATTACTTGTCTTTGTCAACAAGGTTCACTGACATAGCTGTCTGGGATCAAGCTACTTGAGCTGTAACTTGTGCTTCTTGTTGAAGCCACTTGATTCTGGCCTTTTTGTTCCAAAACGTAAACAAAACGTTAAAACATGTGCTTTCTCCTTCAGGGGAAACTGACACTTCATTGATTTCAAAAGCGGAAGAACAAACAATTTCTAGCAACTTTGTCTAATGAGATGAATTCCAGTTTCTGATGATACTGTCTCAACTTTCAGAACACATTTAACCATAACCTTTATTAATTTCATTATCGTTGGATGTGTAGAAGTAGGCATCCTTACTGTTGGGATTGAGTAGAAGTAGTCAACTACCTGATAGAAATCATTGTAGAATGTATGTTTGACTTATTGCAATAATTTCTGGAGAGCGTAAAATTCCTCTTGTAATTTTATCTCGTTTCTAGGTAATAAAATCTTGTTTCCTTTTTACAGGTGTCGCTTTACATGGACAAGTTCTCTGGGGTCTGTCAATCAGTTCTGCATGAGTGCAAGCTTACTTTCTTGCAAATTATACGTGATCATGATCTTTTTATTGAAATGCCTGGCATGGATCCTTAATATAGGTGCCTAAGAACAACTGCAGCGGTTGGATCAGACCATCGATCAAAGACCAAATCTGTTTGGTCGTTTAAAAAAAAAACGCAACGAAAACATGACTAAATATGATATTACGCTGTTGTAAATAAGCGTTAATTATCAAACGCTATATTAAAGTGACGTATATTACACAGACGTTTAACTAGACAAACGTTATGTTTTTGACGTTCATTTAGATTAGCGTTTTGAACATACGCTCCTGTAATGAAGCGTTATGTACTCAAACGTCAAACGTTACTGTACTGAAGCGTTTTGATATAAAACATAGAAAAACGTCCTAGTAAAGTAGCGTCAAAACTCAAACGCTCTTCTAAAACAGCATTTCAAAAAAAAACGCCCACATATAACAACGTTTGAAAGCCTAAACGTTGGTGTAGAGGACGTTAATTTTGAAAACGCTGTTTTAATACAACGTTTCAAAAACGCTGTTCTTAATAAACGTTTAATACAACGTTTCAGAAACGTCGTTTTAATACAACGTTTCAAAACAACGTTTCAAAAACGCTTTTTTAATACAACGTTTCAATTCAGAAACGCTCTTTTAATACAACGTTTCAAAAACGTTGTTCTTTAGAAACGTTTTGATAAACGTCTTTCAGAAATGACGTTTGTGTTTATAAACGTCCTCGTACAATGGCGTTTTGGGAAAACGCTGTCTTACATGAGCGTCAGACTATATCTGTTTTGGTCCAGTTTCTTGACTAAACCTGATCGGATATTGTTCAATTTCTGGACCAAATACCACATTTAGTCGTCCGTTGCGTCTCACAAAATCGGACCAAAGAGCATTCCTGGTCTTTGCTCTTTGGTCTGGTCGACCGCTGCAGTTGCTCTAATAACAACTTTCATGATTTAAACATACTAATATTATAGTAAACTATTAATTTCATTTCACCTAGATGCACTGAAAGGATATTAGTGTGGAAAGTATATTGCACATATATGTTTTGTATGTACTGAGCTGTTCACTTTTTTTCTTTTGTGTAAAAAAACCCATATATTTTGCAGTCAGCGTGTTCTCCATATCAGAATTCAGAGAGGTTGTGTTTTTGGTTTATATTGTTGATGTTCTTCAAACTGGTCTTTTTATATCTACTTTTACACTTGCTAATAACCTCTTCCCCAAAACTGTATCTGTCTTTGGAATGATTGAGATACATGCCTATATATAGTATTGAGTTTGTTGTCTTACTATTTTGCTAACATGTGTACTCGATGACATAAATCTGTTGTTTTATGTCCATAGGGATAGGGAAATTTAGAATTGTTATATATGGTATCTACATTACACATGTACTTTTATATCTGGTTACCTTCTCCTACCTCTTATGTCTGACATCGGCAGTGTGTATATTCTAATGGTCTTCGTGTTTCCTCGGGTGATTTGGTGTGGGCAAGGCCGGTTATGGACCTTCTCTGTATTAAAGTACTTTGTTCATTCTTGCATGAACTAGCTTGCGTCAGTTTTAATACAGAAACTTTTCCTTACCTGGGATCATGATGATATATGTCAACGAGCTAAAGTGAGTTGCTTGTATAATTTATCAAATCTCTAATGAAAAACTTTATTGTCATTTCTTTTACTTGGTCCATTTGTTCTTGAGTTTGCTTTGTCTCGTATGGTTTCTTTCATTAACTAGTAAGTCTAGTACCAATAACCTCCACTTCTTATGTCTGTAGGTGGCTCGGATCTTGGTTGTGCTCACTTGTAAGCATGAGTTTGATGCTCGATACCAAAATCACGAGGATAAATTATTTATTGCCCAACTATATTTTCCACTTATTGGACAGGTATAAAGCATCAGTATACTTCCTAGTTTCAACTTTTCATAACTCTGTTATCTCTTTATTGCTAAGGTTTTCTCTAAGCAAAATTGCAAGGTATCTCTAATTTAGATTCATAACAGTACATACTACCTGGTCATGCAACTGCAGAATTTGAACTTCTGGAAAAATCTGCCAAATATATACCACTATCAAAATAGAATTAAATGGTATGTTCATAGTTCATTGTAAACCATCAGAACTGAGATGGTGGCAAATTCCGAAATATTGACTGTTTAGGAGGACCCTTAGTTGCATAAACGCAAGGATAATGTCCGTTTGAGATTTTTCACTAAACCATGTCGTCATCTCCAATCCTCATCTCAAAGCTGGTACGGATCCTGAATTACTCATCCTGGAAATTACTTGCAGGGTACCTACCTGTGAAATAAAATTAGCTACATTAGAATTCCCATTGGCATGCGTTTGATCTGTCCTGAGTATCACAAGCAAATAAGCTGATCCAACATTCTAACTAATTGCCAGAGTGATTCTTGAACAAGCCATAATTGTTTGACCAAGAAATAGGCATATTGGTTTTGATAAACAACTTCGAACCATCTGCTCATTAAGTGATAAGATAGATTCGATGTCTTATATAAACGTTATTTGTGCCTTAATTTGTTGCCGTTTTTTTAAACCTCTTGTATAAAAGGATGCATACTACCTTCAATCCCAGGTAGCTAGGCAAGCAAAGAATGAAAAGTTCCCCCCAATCCCAGTTCAAGTGGGATTCAAACCCCAGACCGCTTGGTACAACCACCAAGTGTCTGACAGTTGGACGTTTATAAGTTCTGTTTATACTTACTGACTCTTGATATATAGAACTTTATTCTACCTAATGTATTTTATTTAACATAGTTATAAGATTGTTTTCATAAAGATTACCACATTCATGTCATATAGCTTAATCTTATATGTCAAGGGATTAATTCTGAAACTTTCACAAAACTTGTCATTTACTTTCATGACTATTTTGTTTGATTATTTAGTTTATGGATAGTAATATTTTAAAAACTTTCAACTCTAATTAGCATACATCAATCAGTTTTATATTTAATTGTTTGATCCTCATTTTTTTGGTATAATGCTTACAGATCCTAGATGAAATTCCTGTCTTTTACAACTTAAATGATATTGAAAAACGTGAAATATTGATTGTCGTGATGTAAATTATACGAAATCTAGATGATGCATCTCTTGTCAAGCTTGGCAACAAAGTATCGCTCGGACCAGACTATTTTTTAAACTCCTGGAGGAGTGCCTTGTTCTTTTTGAGGTTCAAACCTACCTTAACTTGTTACTTTATTAAAATATAATCGTATTTTGGGATTTTGAATTGTATTTATTGCAGATGTCAACTCATCTACTCCTCTTTTTCAGCAATTGTCCTCTCATCTACTATTTTGGTGCCTGTCGATTAATTGCATCCAGTTATTTCAATGTTTCTTGAATCTTGAGTTATCCAATAAATAAGGTTGTAGTTGTTTAAGTATATAATTGTTTAAGTATATTTGGACAAAAGAAGCGTGGTTATCGGGTATAGGGACCCTGACAATCTATATATATATTACTCAGAAGGATTTCCTACCTCTTGGTCTAATGTTTTGACTATTCAGTGACAAAAGCATGTTCATTTCTATGAATCATCAAAGAAATTACAAACTATTTTGCAGTCTCATTTTCTTTTGCTTGCATTTTTAAATTGGTGTATAATGGATTCTGATCTCATATGCATTTTTTTGGCTACTGTTTAAACCTTATGTTGATTGTAGTTTATACTGTGTTATTGGATACAATGCATTAGACAAAAAAAAAAACAGACATATATGAAGCAGGCATGGGTTTTATAGTTGGAGTCCTTAGGAATTAGGATTCCAAATTTGTTTATGAAGTTCTTTAGTTGAATCAGCAGGGTATGTTACTTTTCTTTATGTTTTCTGATTTTCTGCATCAACACTATCTATTAGGTCACAATCTCATATTTATACAGGTTTCTGTAGAATCTCAGGTGTAGTTATGCCAAACAATGATTAATAGAAATCTTATAGTTATCAATATAGTAGTTGTATGGTGAATCATACTTTAAGGCAGAAGTAGTTTTATTAAGTTATGTTATTCTTTTTTTTTTTGGTTTCTGATTTCTTCATTAACATTATCTATTATATTTGTTACGCTTATCAGTCTCATATTTGTAATTGTTGGAAAAGAGTTAGTAATGATCATTTTATAGACGAAAATGATAGCACTTTTACGACACATCATACACTACGTAGGAACCCAGAAGTAATCGGATCAATGACTTCACATTGCATTCAATATATACTTAGAATATGCGACTTCTGTTTTGTTACTGTGCGGATGCTGCCGTAAAGTGTATAATTTTTGTTTGTGCAACTCTTTGGTTAATTGTGTTATAGGTAAAGATGTTCCGTCGTTGCAGTTGAATGAGGGAGTATTCATATGTATCATGCAGTTGTATGATTGCTTTCTTACGGAGGTGCATGAGCGCTGCAAGAAGGGATTAAGCTTGGAGAAACGCTTGAACAACTACATTTTATCGATATTGTCGAGATATACATGAGGGTATTTTGTACGCACTTCCCCATTTTTCTTTTTGAAGTTATCTTGCATTTGTCCTATATATGGAATAAACTTCATTGTCTAGTTATTGATTCAAACATTCCGCAGATATTTGGAAGCTTGAGTTTCCTATTTAATAGCTACCGAATTGATTATCCTTTAATTCCAGGGTACAAAATTCCAGCTTGATTGGTTGTTGAAAGCATCAAAGCTAATCTTTCCATGAAAAGAAGTTTGGCATGTGAACAACAAACTTATTATGCTCAGGTGTGTGTCTTAGTACCTGCATAGATTGATAGCCATTAATTCATACATTTTTTTTCTAAGTGGTAATTGACGCTCCCTCCAATCATGTCTTAAGGGAAGGTGTTATATTTCTCGTCCTAATATATGCTTGGATTGTTAGCTTGGGTTCATTGTATAAATATTAAGAAGTTGGATAGTTCGAGTAGAATATAGTCAATATGGAAATATTGAACTGTTCAAATATTCTCAAACCTTTGCTTTATTTTTCATGCGTGTCAACTGTGTAGTCTTCTTCTTGTGTGCTGACCAAACTCACTCATGCTTGTCTGCAAGTTCCAGTTTGTTGTCTTGTTCAAGAAGTGTTGCTATGGGATTGATTTTGAGAAGTTCAAGTTACAGTGTTTGGAAGTTTTTTTTTAATCTTTGATAGCTATGCTAATTGCGTATGTATTATTAGCATTTTGTAAACCCATTTGTCCAAGCGTGTCTGAAGAAATTTTTTTGTTTAGATCAAAATATATTCCTTTATTATTTTTTCATGTATTGGTACCATATGTGATGATGTTGAACATCTACCTAATGGGAAACGAATCAACTATATGTGGGATGTTATATAAAAAAAATTGTCATAGACAAGGCTTTACGATGACAGTTTCATGAAGAAACTGCTACCTTAGTACCGCTCATGTGACATATTGTTTACAAAACCCATACTAAAAGTGTTTATCATGACAGTTCTTTGTAAAAAATGTTACAATAAGTCGTTTGCCATTAAAAAATTGGGTTTATGATGGCAGTTTTTAATAGAAAATGTTACATAAGTTGTCAACAATGACAGGATTATGGAGAAACTGTCACCTTAGTAAAACAAATTAAGTTACCAATGACAGATTTATTTAGAAACTGTTACTATACGTTATAAACAACGACAGGTCTATAAAAAAACTGGTACTTATAGTCATGATTCCGTAACAGTTTTTTTAATATCTTTCGTAAAAGAGGCTTTGGCGATAGTGCAATTATTTTCCAAAACTGTCACATAAATATTTTGGTGACAGTTTTTAACTGTCACATAAGCCTATTTTTTAAGTCCCAAGTGAGGGATATTTATAAGAGTTAAAGTTAAAGCACAGGGAGAACGATAATCACCCCCAAACTTAGAATTTTCAGTGTTCTTGGATAGACTGCCACAATTTCCCTACTTTCTAGATCGTCAGATTCCTGAAAATGGTCAATTGCTTCTTCTAGGTTATAATCAGGTGGTGTATCCTCACTCATATTTAAAATCTCTACGAGTCTATCATCTTCGTCAGGGACTATAGTCGTTGAATCGTTGGACTCTAAAACACTAGTCTTGGGATAAACTCGTTCCTCTAAACCATCATCGTCTTCATAATAACAAGGAAATATTTCACCGTTTATAATAATGGTATCTCTAGTTAAATCCTTTTCCTCTATGCAGATAATCATCAACATTATTGGGATTGGAACTAGAAACATCATTATTATCGTGAAGCTCAATTATTGTAAAAATTTCGTCATCATTATGACTACAGATTTCAATCTCCTCATCAACGGTATCCTCATCATCATAATAATATGAAGATGATTGAACCTTATTTAAATAAGTAGTGTCTTATATTCTAACCTCGTCCTCTAAATTAGGTAAATATTCATCATTATTATCAAGGGTAAAATTGGAAACACTATTTTGGCAATTAAGATTATTTTGAGCAATTCTTATCGTTGCAATTCTTTCCTTCGTCTCTAACACAAAGGAACCGTTGAATCTTGGAGACGTGCCAGTATGAATACAAGAGCATAGATCACGATTTTTAACAACAATTGCTATCTTTAGCAACAGTTTCTTCTTCTTCTTCTCTTCTGACAACAACAAAATTTCTTTCTTTCTTTCTTCTCTCTTGATCTGGCCGAAGAAAAGCACCCCCCCCCCCAATCTCCCCTTTAGGTTTTTTATTTATAGTACACCATTTACTCCTTCCAAATCCTCTATTTAATTTCAAAATATCTTTGGGAATTATGATGATCAAAATCTCGGTGATGATCTTCTGATTTTCTTTCCTTCTACTCGATGTTGTTAGTTTGTTTGTCTTAACAATGATATTGAATGGTATAGAAACAAATCCAATGAAATAGGAAAGTGAATACCTGGTTTACGTGAATTAGCTTTACTCTCTGATTTTATTTCCGAGTTTATTTGGTTTGCTTCCGTTTTGATTTCACGTGTAAAACTTGTGTACACGTCTCTATTAACAAGGAAACTATATATTCTTGTCTTAATTATTTCAAGATAACCCCAAATATTACTCTTCCCAAATCACAAATTCGAGAGTAAATTCTTCCCGCCAAAACATCTTTTGAATTTGAAAAGGGAGGCGGGCTCTCCTAACCAAAGTGAGGGTGCCTTTAGTAATTTTCCGGGTGCCTTTATAACTTTCTAAGTTGATTATTCCACAATTTTTTATTTCTCAAAAGTCTCTACAAACACATAAAATAACACAATTAGTATACAATCGAGCACTATCAATATAAAGAATTAAGACAAGTCGGACACAAAAATATGCCTATCAGTCATCATGGTCAATTAATTATCACCATGACAACTCCTTTGAATTCTACGGGTATAAAAAAATAGACAAAAAGAAAAAATTGTCATTTTTGTCAATTTCAACCATGACGATTCTTTCCAATTTTGAAAGAGAAATGAGCTTGTACAATGTTCCATTGCCAATTTTATTACAGAAATAAGCTTGTACAATGTTCCATTATAGTTGTCATCCTTCTAAATTTTAACCATGAAGACTCTTTTAAAATTTAAAATAAAAATTGATCATTAAAAATCATCGAGGTTCAAATTTATAGACCATGATGATTCATTTAAGTCGTCCTGATACAAATTTATAAATCATAACAATTTTTCATAAAAATATTCAATATTGTAAGCTTAACAAAAAATCATCACGGACGTTATTCAGCTCCTTGACGACTTTTGATGGATATATGGTTAAATAAAATAAAATAAAAAAGATTATTTTGCCATTATAAAAAAGAAATGATTAACCCTTAAACAAAACTATCTATAATTAAATAACATAACTTATTAAGAGGGTTTTACCATTATAAAAAATTATTGGTTAAAAGGTTTTTGTAATTATCTTATAATGATTCTATATTGTTTTGTATATTAGTCTCGTTCTAATCCTTGTACCCTCCAATTACACGAGGTAAGAAATCCCTCAATTTTAGAAGTTCAATTTTCCTGGTTAAATTGGGGTCTACGGGAATTATTTTAGCCCTACCAAATTTTGTGTCCACCCATATTAGCAAATAAGGGGTGTCTAATTTTGGGTGAAAATACTAAATTACCCTTTACAAAAACTTAAAATTACAAAGTAAAATTAAACCTAATTACTTAAACTAATTACTCCGTTTCTATTTCATCAAACGATTCTTCTTCTTCTCTTCTACTATTTTCTCTTTCTTCTTCTCCATTTCAAACGATTCAAAAAACGATTAATCGTTTGATTTTTATATATAACGAAAATGGCAAGATGAATGAAGATCATAGTAAAGGAGCAACTCTACCTAGTGGAAGCAATCCAGGAATTGCAGAAGCAATAAAAAACCGAAGAAAAAAACGGTTACAGAGAAGGAAGGCGAAGAAACTCTTAACTCGATACAACAAATGGCTCGAATCAGGTACTTTTCTATCATCCCATCACTCTGAATTAGATTTCAATCATATGCCAACACTCAAAAATTAAAAATTTTGATATCTGGGTTTTCTGTGAAACCCATAATCGCTCGATGTTCATGTCCACATCCAACGATTCCAATTTGAATCGTTTGATGTTCATGCCCCCGTCAAACGATTCCAGGGTAACTGAAAAGTCAGGGTACATCGACCCAGAATCGTTGGATGTGAACATCACTATCGAACGATTCAGAGTCGAGAAAAACCCAATGTGTTTGTTGGTATTTTAGCCTAGAATCATTGGATATGAACACCAACATAGATCGATTCTGAAATGTATAATATATTGAATCGTTGGATGTGTGTGCATTGTGATGGACAATTCTACTCTTGGAATTCCTAAATTCACTTGAATTAGATTGTTGATTATCGTATGTTGTCGTACTCTTTAGGGATAAGGGAAAGGCACCGGAAAAGAGGGGGAAGAAAAAATATGATCTTGTTTCTCCTCAAAGCTTGGGACCTCGTCGAGAGGGATGTAAGAACTTGGGGGCTAATTACCGTAGGGGTTCGGCGGGCAAAGCTAAAGCAGTCTCCATCAACGAACCATCTGAATTGGAGACATAAGAAGATTCTTCTTCTTCTGATACGGAATCTGAAAGAGGTCCAGGTGAAGAGGAAGATAGTAAGAGCAGTGACGGAGAAGAACGAGGAGGTGGGGAACTACCACGACAACCAAAAGAACAACCACAACAACAAGGAGATAAAGATACATCACAAGGAAGGAAGAAGAAAGGGGCATACTTGCCAAAGCCTGATATGTTGTTAACTCTCGGTCCCGATGAGGCCATTGATGGGTTACAGGGTGACGGAGGAGTGTTGCTATGGGGGTACAAGCATAGTTGGGATGCTAAGATCTATGCCACCATGGTAAGCATCTCAACCTTATTGTATATATTGTCTACTTTTATCTAAGCCTAATGCACTTTTCTAATTTATCGTAATATGTTATTTAGGATCACACCAATGCTTGTGTTTTCCAAAACATCCATCTTCAATCAACAAAATTGAGTTATGGCCGCTGGATGGAGAATCACCCGAAGTACAATGGATCATCCAACAAACGGGGTTGATGTATGAAGTCGATAACTCCGGGGTTTGGTATGAAAAACCCTATGTTTCTGCCTTCCTCGAGAGATATTATGCGGAAACAAATATTTTTTATCTTCCGTTTGGGGAAATGATAATAATCCCCAAACAATGTGCAGTTGATCACGAGTCTGAGCGTGGGAGGTAAAGCCTTGAGGAAGCTAAACTACGTGAATGAGGTTATTTGGAAGGACATCTACAAGTTTACCTATAAGGTGTTTGGTTGGGATAAAGACAAGACCACGAGGGAGATGACGGTGGTGAAAGATAAAAAAAAAAAGAGTATTCCATCTTAGCCACTTGAGGGAAGAGTTCTCGAGAACAATGGGTCTTCATGAAAGTGATGAGCTGACCGAGGACAGTATCACTGCTACAGCCACCGCATATATTCTCTATATCTTGGGATCTGTTATCTTCCCCGACATTTATGGTTCTCGGGTGAACGCCAACTACATCCAGTTAGTTGAACCATTGGACCAAGTCCGCAACTACTCCTGCGGGACAACTTACCTTGCCTTCTTGTTGAACAAGATAAGAAAGTGTACTAGGGTAGACATGACCCAAGTCGGAGGAAATGTGGCTCTTCTCCAGGTAATTCAAGGGGTGTAGCTATGGAGCTTTGTTTGTCTTATTTTTTGTATTCTCACATATATTCCTACTTTGATGCAGGTGTGGATATACTTGCACTTCTTAGAGTTTGCTAAGAGGGACGATGTGAAAGGGTATTGGGAAGGTGATTATTTTGGAAGAAAATAATCCTACTAAGGAAAGGGCTAGAGTTAGGAGAAGGACCTCCTTGAGATGAGGCGGCGGCTGGACAACTTGACGACGGCGGATGTTGTCTTTAACCCTTACAAGGAATCATTTGCAGAATGAAAGTTGGTTGGGTGCCATGAACAATGTTACTATAATCCTCTTTTTCACCCCATAGGCTATGTAATGTACAACCCGACAAGAGTGGCTAGGCAATGTGGTGTTGTGCAAGGAAATCCTTTTAATACAAAATACAAAATTGATATGCCTAACTGTAAGTCCCTTGAGAACAACATTGTGGTTGTTCACGATCCGTTACCATCATCTGGTGATTGGGATAAAAGGGCGTGTAACATTTTTAGCTTGGGTAAGGATACCACCTCAGATGCCGAAGCATCTCCGAAATACATTCCGTGGTACCTCAACGTTTTCACACTCGTGTGATACGAATAAACGAGAGTCCATTGATCAATGATCAGGATAGAGCTCTCGATGTTCTGGTATGTGTTGTGGTTTCTTATGGTATGTTACGAGGGTTTAACATGAACATTAACTTGTTTTTTGTTTGAAATGAAAACAAAGAAGACGAATCACGTACCTGATCAAAAAAACAAAAATGTGTATCAGGAGAGGAGAACATGTTGTGGCGAACCGGTCAAAGATTGAAGAATACAAGGCTCCGAGGGATGAAAAAAATGGTGATAGATTTGGGGAGGCGGCGGAGCTGGTGCCAACAAAGAAACCAAGAGTGAGAAAGGCTGCTCGGGGAGAATCAAGCAGTGGAAAAGTACCTTCCAAATAAGGTCAAGGTGGTCGTGGTCGTGGGGAAGGCGGTGTTGTGGTTGAATGAATGTTTTTTTTTTCAAACTTATGTCTTTCAATTTGGATAATTATGTCTTTCATTTATGTTTATCGTTCGGATTTAAACATATGAATAATTAGGTTTGTTAGTTTATGAAGTAACGGATTTAGTTGGTTTTAAAATTGTTTTGTATGCTAATTTATCATTGGAACTTTGTATGTTTTTATTGCTAAAATCGTTCGACGTGGATAAACCTATCAAACGACTCTGAACAGAAAATGCAGAACTTTTTCCAAGTATTCAGAATCGGTTGATTTCAACGTTCCTATAGAACGATTCTAGGCAGAGCAAAACACCAAACTTTCTGATGGATTTTTAGCCAAAAATCGTTCGATGTAACGATTCAAGGTAGATAAAATGCCAATTTTTCAGCTGGTTTTTCAGGGAAGAATCGTTCGATGTGGGAATCCATATCGAATGATTCTAGTTGGAGAAAATACAAACTTTTGATGGATTTTTATCCAAGAATAGTTCCATGTGGGCATCCATATCTAACGATTCGAGGTAGATAAAATGCAAAAAATTTATGTTGTTTTTAGCTTAGAATCGTTCGATGTGGACCTATGTATAGAACGATTCTATCAAGCCTAGTTTTTGACATTTTTGATAACCCAAGAACCTTTCGATCTGTTCTTACATATCAAACGATTCATACATAATATTTCACCTAAATTTTGAGTTTTTCGAAAAAAATAGTCGTTGGGTCTACCTCTATATAAGAAGGACCTCTATCCCTCACCCAACTTGCCCCAAACTTATACCTTTTACTCATTCCCACTTCATCCACTACTCAAATAGAGTCGGGAAATGGATTGGGAACCGGATGAAGATTTGTAGCTTGTCAAGTTGTTCATACCCGTCTTCCGCGAACGCCCGTCCGAAATTTAGTCGATGTTTTGGAAGAGAGTCAAAGAATTCTTCTATGATCGCAACGGGAACCCTAACCATCGCAAATGGAGAGACCTAGCCATATCAAACGTGAAATGCGAGAGTTCCGTAAAATTAGAAGAATAATTCACGAGCATCATCCTCATGCTTCTAATTGCGAGAAAGTGAGTAGTTAGGCATGTTTACACCTCTCTCATCGTTTGATATTCGCATACTAACATGTAATCGATTTAATTTCAGGCCGAACGATTCCATAGCCTATGGCGAATTCGAAACGGGGAAAGAATGTTCATGCATGCGAGGGAATACGTCGTGTTCAACCAACGTGCTCGGAGGTTCATTAACGATGTATTAATGTGCGATCTCCAAGAATACGCATACTAGATCATGTAATATAATGCGCTAATATCCTAAACTATGTAATGCAATGCGCTAATTTCCTAAACTATGAATGAAATTTGTCTTTTATGAAAGTGTAGCAGAATCGTTCCATAATAATACCCACATCCAACGATATAAGAATCGTTATTTATGAAAGGAAACATCCACCGATTCTAGTGTTCTTCGTGATTGAAGTTAATCAACCCAGAATCGACATACGTTATCATTAGTATTAGTTGATCTCACAACTAACACGATTAAACAACTAATAATCGAGTTAATTAACACTAATTAATCATGGAATAAATTACACATTGACATAAATAATTGGATAAGGGGTTTTGACATTTACTTTATAATGACCCTATTTTATCTTTTAGTGGTAAGACCAAAATAATTCTCGTAAACCCTAATTTAATCAGGTTAATTTAAGATGTTGGTTTCGTTGAAGTAATTAAACAAACTATAAACTATTATTAAACTTAGTGAGTGAGTGTGTTGTTTATTAGTAAATAAGTTATCTTTAAAATTAGAATAATAACCAAACTGGAATGGATAGTGTGCTCAAAACCGTCTAAATACATAAACCTGAATGTAAATCAACTGCCATTTGGTTTCTTATTATTTTTGAAGCATGATTGGCTTCTTATTGTTTTCCATCTGCATTAGATAAGTTGGTGGGGAGGAAGAAACTATTCTCATCATAGTTGTTAGAATCGTATGAGTCGAGTCGTTCGTGTCAAACTTTAAGAATTCGATAGGATCGTTTATATGAATCGAATCTTCCCAGAATAGAAAAGATTCTTTATTGATGTGATTCTTACAGGAGTTAGTAAATTAAAAAATTATAGGGAATTTTAGAGAGATCTTAAATCTCCTGCTAGTCGTTAGAGACTTTGAAAAAGTCTTTAAAACACCCTGGTTAGTGAATAAAGATTTTATTTTAATTCCAGAAATTTTCAAAAACTTTTTGTTATTGGTTATGGACTTCTAGAAAGTCATTTAAATGCTCATGTTATTGGTTAACGACTTGAAAGTCATGGATTTGTAATTTTGAGAGACTTTTATGCAAAAATAGGCATGGCAAAAGTCTCTCCAAAATAGGTGATATTTTGGGAGACTTTAAAATTAATGTTGATTTATTTATTTATTTGCAAGTGTCTTTTTCTCTCTCTAATGTATCGAACTTTTAAACTAATGATTAATCAAGATATGTTGTATTTTCCTCAAACAAACCTTTTTTTGCAACTATATTAACATACTAATCATCCACAATATATTACCTATAACTGGCTTAACTGTATATAAGAGGAGTTGTTAGAAAAAGACATAATTTTTCTTAAGAAATCTAAAATGCGTGGATTTTTAATTAAATTTGGATTCTTAAGTACCATGTGAAATTTTTCGGTGATCATGAAATTTGGGTTATTTTATACAAACACATGCATGGACAATATATACTATAGTTCTTTCAGTAGTCTTAGTAGAATGTGTCACTACGAAGAAGAACGTACAAACCATCCCACTAAGTGATTATATATAATGATTAGAACTAGGTTGTATACCTTGGATAATAGTCTCACATGGGCTATCAACACTTCCTATATGGTTTCTTGAATTACTCCACCCACCCCCAATTGATTTTTTTTCTTTAAATAAATGATTAAAACAAACCCACTATGATCATATTTATTGTCTTTATAAATCACAAAAACTCCTTAAAAATCCATTATTTAGTTTCTGTAAATCATAAAGACTTTTTAAAACACTCCCACAAAATCACTTGAAAAATCTAAATTTTTAAAGAATTTTCAAGAATCATCTAAATAAAAAAATTCTAAAAATCCACATAATGCTTGGTCAAGCTTTGACCAAGCATGACACTACAAAAAAAAAGTAGCTGGAATTGAACTACTGACCTGTAGTTCCCTTGTTTCAAAATAAACCATCGTGCTATGACAACTTTTTGTTTATTACACCCGTATATTTTTATCCATAACTGTCGATTCATTATAAGATTTGACCTTTAAAATATAAAAACATATCGGTGTTTCGATTTCACGATTTCACAACCTTTACCTTTTACTAAAGTGCTAAACACTCTATATTTCAGTACAAATGTATGGAGTTTTGAAAAAAAATAAATCGAATCAATTTCAGCCTTTTCAGTGTATTGTTATTAGTGTTTCAGACATATGGTTGAATTCAGAACAAGATTTTTGCATGGATTTCTTGGTTTGTTTGCATTTCCACTTGTTTTTGTTACTGGAGAGAGGAATTTGAAAGATGAAGTGGAGGAGATTCGAATTGGATCCGATTATTTTACGAGCTTAAGAAATTTCTTATGGAAAGCAAATGTTGGATCAATTTATGAATATTTTTGGCCTGTAAGTTAAGTCCAAATCCCATCACTTTGTATGTTAGAAATTTAATTTTTTTGGCTGTAGACTGATGTTGTATTTGGGTTTGACAGGGCATGGAATTCGGGTGGAGAATTGTTGTTGGTTCGACTATCGGATTCTCAGGAACAGCACTTGGAAGTGTAGGAGGAGTTGGTGGTGGTTGGATTTTTGTTCCTATGCTGATGCTTATTGTTGGGTTTGATGCAAAATCTGCAGCTTCAATATCTAAGTGTGAGTGTTGCGCATAGTTTTTAGAATCTTATGATTCGCTATAAAAATATTGAATCGTAACTATGAATCGAATTTAATGTGAATCATAATATTCACATTTTGACTCGTATGATTCCACCGATTCACGAGTCAGAATCTATTTTTTCAAGTGATTTTTACTAGAATTTTTTTTTTGAAAATGATAAGATTCCAACTCAAGTTTCGTGTCTACCTAACTAAGTGCTCAATCTCTGATCTGAGCGTTGGTTTGTGTTATGTATTCTTCATTTTTCATATATATATATATAATACTAATAACGTAGATTTAAATTTATTAAGCTATAACTCTATTATACACGTGTATTTGGAGATTTATCGTAAATCTTCAATACACGATTCAACATACGACTTGATTTTTAAAAATAAAAAACGATTCATGATACGATTTACGATTTAAAATCCTTGGTGATAGATGTTAGTATTATGACTATTACCTATACGTGGGAATTAAATAAATACTTCTTATTTTTCAGGATCCTTGTAAATATTGTTATAATTTAAGCTTTATGGTTTAGTAGTGGATTTATATTAAGTCAATTTAACCAGGGAAGGAGATGAGTTGACGTTTTCACGCGTCCAAAACCATTAGTTCAATTTCACACTTCACAAAAATATATAGTTAAGTTTCAGTAAACCTTCAAAGAAAAAAATCAACAATATTTGCATTTTTTACATAATTTTTTATGATCACAAACCTTAATGTCTGAAAATGGAATAATGAATTAGGAAAGTTGGATGAAATTCAATTTGGATGAGGAAAGTCTCAAATATTTCACATGTATTTTTTTTATTGTTTTAACTTTTGAGGCAATCCGCGGGCAAAATATTCACATGTAGAGTCAATCTTGATTGTGTGTTATATTTATACCTGCTTGCCAAATTTTACATTTATCAACCATCTACGTATATTGTACCCGACTAAAAGTATTAGAAAAAATACTTTAATGTAAATTCTTTTGCCGGAACTGGCATTGACTGTTGCAGAATTTTTTTGTCATAGACTCGTAGCTATTGTTTGTTTTGTCAGGTATGATCATGGGTGCAGCTGCTTCAACTGTCTACTACAACCTTAAGCGAAGGCATCCAACTATCGATATGCCTATTATTGATTACAACTTGGCACTGCTAATCCAGCCAATGCTCATGCTTGGTATTAGTATTGGAGTTGCTTTCAGTGTGATCTTTGCTAATTTAGGAGACTGTGAAGCGCTTGGAGTTGAATGGCAGTCAAGAAGTGCTACTTAAGAAGCCACTATTAAGTAGCCCAAGCCTTTTTGGTCAAATGATAGTCGAGGTTCCTGGAGAAGCAGAGGAAGAGGTTAGTAGTATACTCCATGGTAGAAGTTTCTACATTTCGAAAAGTAAGTGACTTTTTAAACTATCCAGGTACCTGTTCATGAGAATGTCCAATGGAGAGAACTTGGCCTTCTTATCTTCGTCTGGGTTGCGTTCCTTATGTTGCAAATTGCAAAGGTTTGTTCGTCTTTAGTTCTCGGTCTTTCTTATATTATGCTTGATTTCCCAGGGCTGTTTGCATAATCTAACATCAAGTGTTTCTTATCTTCATATTTTTGGACGCAGAATAATACAGTAACCTGTTCTGTATGGTACTGGATTTTGAACTTAATGCAGGTATCTCATACTTCTTATGGCCTTAACCACAGTTCCTCAACCATGGTCTTAAAGCCTTTCAAACAAAAATGTTGCCACTTTTTTTCCCCCTTCTTCGTGTTTTTCAGATACCTGTTTTTGTGGGGGTGACTTTGTATGAGGCAGTTAGTTTATACAAGGGGAAAACGGTAATCTCCTCTAAAGGAGCAGAGGGCATGAACTTAAAAGTGCACCAATTGATCATGTATTGCTTTTTGGGAGTACTGGCTGGAATGGTTGGCGGGCTCTTGGGTTTAGGCAGAGGCTTTATTTTGGGACCACTCTTCTTGGAGCTTGGCATCCCTCTTCAGGTTCCATGCTTTCTTTTCCTCATGTTTTGTGGACTCGCAAATGACTTCACTCAATGTGTGACTTCTCATTTTTCAATCCAAGCTTGAATACAACTTAATCTTAGCTCTCAAATGTCAACTTGCCGCAGTGTATACGAATATGAATTTGTCTTTAGACCTGATTTCTTATAATAAACTGACCAATGCTGGAGATGGATACTATTTGTTAGCATTTTCTGAGGAATGCTGAGACCAAATCTTGCTTATTTCGAATTGAACTGTCCAATCTCCATGTCTGATCACAGTCTGTCTTGGGAGGAATCCAAGTACTCGTAACATCAAAATTGTTCTACTTGTTGACCTTGGAAACATTGAATGCAGGTTTGGAGTGCTACAGCACACTTTGCCATGACATTTTCCTCATCGATGTCTGTTATTGAATATCACCTTCCAGTCCCTTACGGTGAGTATGAATCCATGAATTGGTCTATATACGCTTCCTAATAGTTAATCTATTCTGTTTAGCATGAACCTTGTTTTTGTTTTACATTGGTTTTGCAGCTGTTTACTTCATGGGAGTTGCTATTCTTGCTGCCTTAGTAGGGCAACATGTAGTAAGAAAGTTGATCAATTTCTTAGGACGCACATCTCTCATTATCTTCATTTTGGCAGTCACAATCTTTGTAAGTTCAATCTTCCTGGGTAAGAACCATTTATATGTAACATTCGATCTTTTTTCACTTTTATTCACTGGTGATGCGAAAAAAACTTTATCGACACTCCAAATTCCGGAATATGTTGGAGAAAATGAATTTGACATGAATTGTTAAAATTAAAATTGATAGTTTTGGTAGGAATGGATCCTAGGATCAATGGGACACTAGCTTAATTATTGGGTGGAAACATCATTTCCATTTTCACTATTTGGTGAATGAAGAACCTTTAGTTAGTCCCACATTGGACAAACTAAAGATGTGTTCTCCCTATATTACCACAAAACTTGCAACTAAGGGAGGGCCCTTAGGGTTTTGAAGTTTTTATGGTTGGGGGAGGACTAAGGAAACGGGCTAGTTGAAGCACACATACTTTTCACACATGTGCAAAACACCGAAGCACGCACGCTTGCGTCTTGCGTCTTGTGTGAGCTTGGTGTGTGCCTGGCGTATGCTCTATCAAGACTTACCGTTTTTTGTTTATAATTTCCCAAATCAATTTCAAATTTATTTTCATTAATTCGAACTTATTACTCCCTCAAACTTTTGCCTATAAAAGAAAATGGTTTTCTTCATTTCAAACTATCCCAGAGCAGGCTATTATCCCTCGCTCTTTTCCCCTCTTCTTGTTTTGCTTGCGCTTTGCTTGTTTATTTATTTTTCTTATTTTTTCTTCTCCTAAAGTGTTGTTAAGTTCTAGAGGGTTAATTGAGTTGTGCTAATTCAATTAATAATGGGCAGTTCTATCCTGGACACAACTTCTCAGTAGGGGTATATCATCTCTCATTCTTGAGGAGTACCCGAGAAATATTGTGTTAAGGAAAATTTGCTGAGCAGATGGCTCTGTCCAGTTTGTGCATCAACATCAGAGTACTTTAAATTTTTTCTAACGTTAACAGTTTATTTTTTCTGTTAAGTTTATTCCATTATTACAGATTTGCGACAACAATCTTAACACAATATTTCTATTACTTCTGTTTCAATGGCCAAGAATGATGTTGACAGGCCTCAGAAGTTCTCATGGAAAGACTTCAAAAGATGGCAATCAAAAATGTTATTTTTTCTGAGTTATCACATGTTAGATGAATTGGTTCTGAAGCCTTTTGATGAAACTCTGAATGAACCGGAAAATGAAGGAGAGTTAGAAAGTTGGAGTAGACAGAATTATATGGCTAAAAACCATATCCTTAACTGTTTAGAAGATGCAATGTATGACTTCTATAATGCAAAAAAAAAATTAATGCATTTGATTTATGGACTGCCTAAGAAGCTAAGTATGAAGCAGAAACTGCTGGTAGTAAGAAGTTTTTAGTTGTTTGGTTCCTGGAATACAAAATGGTTAATGACAAATCTGTGGTAGACCAATTTCTAGAACTTCAGCAAATCATTAATGAAATTATTGCTGAAGGTATGGTAATTGATGAAACATTTCAAGTGTCTGCGGTGATTGAGAAATTACCTACTTCATGGGATGAATACAAACGAAGACTGAGACATGAAACTGGTGAAGTTAGCATGGTGGAATTGGGTAAGAAGATTCAAGTAGAAGAATTGTTGTGCTCAAAAGACAAAAATGTATCTTCCGCAAGGGACATATCCAACAAATCCCATGTCAGCGAACACAAGTCTTCTGCAAGCCTGGATCAGAGCAAACACAAGCCTGGACCGCATAGAAATGGTACTTTCCCGAAACTCAAAATCTGGCATTGGTAAAATTAAAGGTGCATGTTATGTTTGTGGTATTCCTGTCCATATGGAAATACACTGTAGTAAGCGTAAAGACTTTAATAATAAGAAACCAAATGCCAATTTAGTTGAAACAAACAAGAACGAGTTTTCTGGCACGGTGTCTGAAGTAAATCTGGTTACCAATGTGAGAGACTGGTGGGTAGACTCTGGTGCTACCAAACATGTATGCGGAAACAAAGAGATGTTCACCTCCTATCAGACGGTAGGTGAAGGAGAAAAGCTCTATATGGGCAACTCGTCCGCAGCATAGGTTGCGGGAAAAGGAAAAGTTGGGTTGAAGCGCACTTCTGGAAAAACTCTCACATTGAATGAAGTTCTACATGTTCCGGACATCTGCAAGAATCTTGTATCTAGTGGTGTGTTAGATGATAAGGGATTTAAACTTGTAGTTGAATCTGGGAAAGTTATTATAACTAAGGGTAAAAATTATGTAGGAAAGGGCTATAAGACTGAGGTTTTATATAAATTGAATCTAACCTCTATTGAAATGAATAAAAATGATTCTTCTTATGTTTGTGTGTCGTTGAATGTTTGGCATGGTATACTTGGTCATGTAAACTATAAATCAATGAATAAACTGGCTAGCATAGGCTGCATACCAAAATTTATTTTGGATAATGAACATAAATGTGAAATATGCGTAGAATCAAAAAATATGCTAAAAAGTCTTATAAGAAAAATATTCAGAGAAATTCTAAACCCTTAGAATTAATTCACACAGACCTAGTTGACATGAAATCAGTTCAAACTAGAGGTGGTAAAAAAAGGTTTGTCACATTTATAGATGATTGTACGAGGTACTGTCATATATTTACTTAAAGGTAAGGATGATGCCTTAGAAGCTTTTAAAATTTATAAACTAGAAGTTGAAAACCAAATAAGTACTACCATTAAAACTGTTAGGTCTGACCGTGGTGGTGAATATGTAATCCCTATAGAAGATTTTTGCATGAAACATGGTATTATTCATGAAGTAACCCCTCCTTATTCACCACAATCTAATGGTGTGGCTGAACGGAAAACCAGAACCCTTAAGGAGATGATGAATGCCATGTTAATTAGTTCAGGACTACCTGCGAACTTGTGGGGGGGAGGCCGTCCTCTCAGCTTGCTATGTCCTGAACACAGTACCCTTTAAAGGATCAGAAAAAACTCCATATGAGTTATGGAAAGGTAGGCAACCTTCTTATGCATACTTCAAAGTGTGGGGGTGTTTGGCTAAGGTTTCTATCCTTCCACCTAAGAGGACCAAGATAGGACCCAAAACTGTTGACTGTGTCTTCATAGGGTACCCTGAACATACTACTGCATATAAATTTATGGTTGTGAATTCTGAAATATCAGAAATTGGTATGAATACCATTATGGAATCTAGGGATGCTGTGTTCTTTGAAAATGTTTTTCTTTTGAAATATGAATCTCGCATGATACGTGTTGATCCCCTAGATGTCCCTTCTACTAGTCAGACACTACCTGTAGAGGAAGATGAATTTGAGCCTAGAAGAGGCAAAAGACTTAGAGTTGAAAAATCTTTTGGGCCAGATTTCATAACTTGTTTAGCTGAGACTGATCCACAGAATTTTAGAGAAGCCATGAATTCTTCTGAAGCTCCATGGTGGAAAGAATCCACTATTAGTGAAATGGATTCCATTCTACAGAATGATACTTGGGATATTGTAGACTTACCTCTAGGGTGTAAACCCATAGGTTGTAAATGGATCTTCAAAAGAAAACATAAAGTAGATGGAAGTGTGGAAAAATATATAGCTAGATTAGTAGATAAAGGCTATAAACAAGTAGAAGGTGTAGATTTCTTTGACACTTATTCACCTGTCACGAGAATTACTTCCATTGGGATGTTAATTGCTATCGATGCCATTCATAACTTAGAGATACATCAAATGGATGTAAAAACAGCATTTCTAAATGGTGAATTAGATGAAGAAATATATATGGACCAACCTGAGGGCTTTGTAGTGAAAGGTTGTGAAAACAAAGTTTGTAAACTGAAAAAAATCTTTGTATGGCTTGAAATAAGCACCTAAACAATGTCATGAAAATTTTGATCATGTAATGATTTCTAGTGGTTTTAAAATAAATGAATATGACAAGTGTGTTTATACTAAACTTGTGAATGATGCCTGTGTGATTGTATGCTTGTATGTTGATGATATGCTTATACTTGGTACAACCATAGAAGTAATTAATTCCACTAAGAACATGCTAAATGAGAACTTTGACATGAAAGACTTAGGTCCCGCTGATGTAATCTTAGGGATGAACATTAGTAGATATTCTAATGGATATAGTCTTAGTCAATCTCATTATGTTGAATATGTACTTAGAAAATATAACCAGTTTGATAGCAAACCTATTTGTACTTCATATGATCCTTGTTGTAGACTCAAGAAGAACAAGGGTAGTGGAGTTTCACAAATTGAATATTCACGTGTCATAGGAAGTATGATGTATTTAATGAACTGTACGAGACCAGACATTGCTTATGCTGTGAGTAGGTTAAGTAGGTATACATGTAATCCGGGACAAGAGCATTGGGATGCACTTATCAGAGTGTTAAGGTAACTTGAAGTACACTTTAAATTTTTGTTTAAATTATGAGAGATACCCTGCGGTCCTTGAAGGATATTGTGACGCAAAATGGATAGCAGACTTAGAGGAGTCTAAGTCTACGAGTGGATTCGTTTTCACTCTAGGTTGTAGGTCTGTATCTTGGAAGAGTTCCAAACAGACATGTATAGCTCGATCCACTATGGAATCAGAGTTTATTGCGTTAGATAAAGCAGGACAGGAAGCCTCCTGGCTAAGATGCTTTTTAGAAGACATTCCTCTGGAATAGGCATGTGCCATCTATATCTATACATTGTGACAGTCAAGATGCAATAGCTAATGCTAAAAACAACAACTATAATGGAAATTCTATACATATTCGTAGAAGACACAATTCTCTAAAACAACTAATCTCAACTGGCGTTATTTCTGTTGACTTTGTGAGGTCTAAAGAGAATATCGCGGACCCTTTGACGAAAGGCTTGTCCAAGGAGATAGTTAGTAATGCATCGAGGGGGATGGGGCTTAAGCTCATCAAATAAACTTGCCATGAAGGACACTCAACCTTGCTGACTGGAGATCCCAAGATCAAGGTTTCGAATGAGACAACTAATTTGTGGTGGGTTAAAGGAAACACTATTAGAGAATTTCATTCTCTGTCCCTTCCCTATGGTGTAGACGTGATAGTGTGACTGCATGTGAGGATGACTTATCATTAAGTCTTAATGAGTTTCTATAGTTTCAATTTAAGATTGAAGTGGGGTGTAGCAGTACACACTCTTGATAGAACTCACCTATCTGAATGAGGAAGTGGCCCGCTTCCTATGAGAACTGAGCTAATTCTCTAGAGCATTCTGAGAAACGGGATATGTCCAGGGCCAAAATGGACACAACGGCATGAACTTAACAGCACCTTCAGAGATATCTTGCACTTTGCTTGTTTATTTATTTTTCTTATTTTTTCTTCTCCTAAATTGTTGTTAAGTTCTAGAGGGTTAATTGAGTTGTGTTAATTCAATTAATAATGGGCAGTTCTATCCTGGACACAACTTCTCAGTAGGGGTATAACATCTCTCATTCTTGAGGAGTACCCGAGAACTATTATGTTAAGGACAATTTGCTGAGCAGGTGGCTCTGTCCAGTTTGTGCATCAACATCAGAGTACTTTAAATTTTTTCTAACGTTAACAGTTTATTTTTCTATTAAGTTTATTCCATTGTTACAGATTTGCGACAACAAAATATCCCTTTGTTTCAGCCTACAAGCTACAACCATTAAATTAATAAAACTCATTGTGAACCTTAATGAACAGGTGGTACCGGTACTGCAAACATTATCGTTAAGATTCATCAAAATAAGTACATGGGATTTGAGAACCTTTGCAAAGCATAATGCTTGGAATGGGTTTCTTTCTCTCTTTGTCGCCAAGCTCCCTCTCTGTCCCTCCCCTGTTATTTTCTCACTCATTTTGTGCTAAAAAGAGAACAAGTTTGGGCTTTTCATGTTTTTGTATCAATTTTGTGATTACTTGTTGATTTGTTAATCAATCTTACTCGTTGATTTGCTTGAGTGACTAAACTTGTTTACGGTATGGAATAATGGTAATGACTTCTTTGATAGGAAAACAATGGCACAGCACAATGGACGCACCAGTTGTGTATTTTGTGATTCTAGATCATAATACACCCAATGTCCTATCAATGAATTTGAGTTATGGTAGATGCAGTCTAATTTTCGTACTTTATAGTAGTCAGATAGATTTGATACAAAGTTTGAATTTTTGCTGAGTAAAACCAAAGATGGGAATCGGTATAAGCCGTAGAAGGTAACGGATCATGGGACTGTAAGGAAATTTTTAGACCCATATTTTTTCAGCAAACTGGGATAGCAGAAGATTACATCACGCGAGGTGTGCCATTAGAAACATAACAGAAAGCTCCTATTATCGGGGCTGCAACATTTGGCTTTTGAGAGTTTACAAATGATAAAATAGGATCATTAAGTATCCAACTCAAAAACCTCTTATCCCACTAATTATTAGTATAATGGTTAGACTGTCTTTGCTTAATTAGTGTTAATGAAATTAATAACTAAACTAATGAAGATTGTGATTGATTAGATTACTGATATATGATTTAAATTTAGGGTTTGAAGATCCAAAGCAAAATCAAAATCGAACTAAATCTACGACTGGAAACATATGAACTCATAGCCATAAAATAGACTTACGGCTGGATAATGTATAAAACCCAGTCGTAAATACGTTTATACGGTTAGGTTTGTAGACGTCGACCCAACCGTAAGTTTGGAATAACCTGCTTATTCCTAACCGTAATTAAGGCAAATAAATGTGTCTTCTACGGTTGACTTTGACACTGAAGCCAACCTTATAAATAAATTAAAATGGATAATTCTAAACCTACGATTAGGATTCCTGGCAGTAGGTTTCACTTATGGTTGGTTTTTGTGGTAAACCCAACCGTAAGTGACCCTGAATGTCGGTAATTTTTTAGAAAGTAATTGAGATTGAACATTAAAACTCATTCATTCACGCTAAAAAGGAAATTTCATAATATTTTTCATTGAAGGGAACGACATTATAATAAAGGAAAAGAACTAAAGTAGATAAGTTAGACATGAATAGTTAAACAACGAAATACAAGTCCATATCCATCAAAACATTATAAAACTCTTGATTCCTGAATTTTTCGCCAAATATTTGCTTATATCGGACACTAGAAATTTCATAGTACAGTTGTCCTACACTTAGTTGAGTTGTATTTTCTTCATTGTCGACGGTAGGATACATCAACTTGGTATCCACCACAACCGATCTAAAATCCTCACATCGACTATGAAGTAATTTGAATCTTTCCTTGATTCGTTGGAATGATCGTCTATGTTGATTGTCGTCTAACACGACAAAAATTATGAAGACACAGTTCCAGAAATTATTTGAGGGTTGTTCTAAGTTAATGTTACAGTTTTGATCATGTTGTGTGGTCGTGTCGACTATGCACGATCTGTGGCAACATCTTCTCTAGTGGTGAATTTAGCAGCCATGTTTTTGAGTTTTTTGATTATGAATAAAGAGGTGTATTTGTTGAGAAACAATTTGAGAAGAGAAGTAAATAGGTATATTTGTTGAGATGATAGTGATCTATATATATAGATGAAAGACCCAACGACTAGAAATTTTAAAAAATCAAGTCGTTGGGTAGTAATTGTAGGGTTGAAAGAAGAGAATCGAGCATTTCTAGAAAATTTAAGTATTCTACGGCGAGGAATCGGGTATGACGACCTAGACGTAGGCATAAGTCAGGGTCACTTATGGTTAGGTTGGGTGATAACCCAGTTGTATGAGCAAACTCAGGGTCACTTACGGTTAGGTTGGGTGATAAACTCAGCCGTAAAAATGTTACAATTTATACATGTCATGTTTACGGCTAGCTTTCGCATTGAAGCTAGTCGTAAATGTGACATAATCTTGGCTAGGTTTTAAGAACAGTACCTAGCCGTAAGTGACCCTGAATTTCCATTTTTTGCTAAGTTTTGTGATATTTTTTTATTGTATTTGGAATGTTGGAATGACACAATTAAAAAAAAAAACTAAAAATCATTCACTCAAGCTAAATTAATATCTAAATGTATCCTTCAAATCCATTCATTAAGAAATTCAACCATGGCTAATTGAAAGTACTAAATATCCATATCCCCAACGAAATAATAAAAAATTCAGCCTCGACCTTTTCCTTTTTCTTTACCACGACCTCCACCTTCACCTTGACCTATTCCTTTACCATGAGCTTGATCTTGAAAAATCTCTTCATTTGAACCTCTGCTAGATGAAGAACCAGTGAGAGTAGTTGTTTCATAGCTAGAGGATGCAGACCTACCTCTCTTGGAACCCCTGGTTTCTTCGTCATCGTTGTACCTATAAAGACTTGCTTGTTCGGGGTCAGTTAAACATTCAATCTTACCTTGCAGTCGTCTTTATTCCTCAATCCTCAACACTTTACCAGCATTAATGCAACCGGTCATATCCTTCACCAACCACTTAACTCGGTCGACCTATTTTCATATCAAAGTGTCCACACTTTAAATACTTATACAAAATTTTAAAAACTATTACAGTAAGAAATAAAATAGTATATGTACCACCATAAGATATTTCTCCTTCCAAACACTTGCTTCCATCGAGGAACTTGGATGATCCTCCTTGTTGTTGAAATATGGTATCGTTTCCGGATCTATATTTATTACATAAGGATAACCAAAAAATTTAAACCAAGTCAAGTAATTATCCTTGCTAGTTTTGTGCCATGAAAGGCATTGAATCCGGTCAAATCTATTCGGTATGGGGCTTCAATGAGACTGTTCCAATCGTCGACCAATGCTACAGGGTTGTAAACCAATCTCACATTATTAACTGAACAACTAGAATGTGTTTTGTCCACTTTAAAATATGCATTATCGAAAACAATTTTCTGGACAACTTTATTTTGATGGAGAGTTCTACGAGGGTTGTAAATGACGTACCTTGTTGGATGATATAATGGTCCGTTGTAGGTCGCCAGATTGGTAAATTCACGAGCATCATTACCATCATCACCGAGCTTGAGGTACAAACACCACGTCGTCAGTTGTCAAGGCGTCAAATTTACCCCTCATCTCAACCATCGTACCCTCTTTTTCTTTCTGGCTGATTTCCTGAGAAATGATATTTGCTTCATGTAGAAGTATGGTAACACAAATTTTATCCTCCTTTGACGGCCTCAAGGTAGGAAAATGGTCGTAAACTCATGACTACGCAAAAAGATAATTATATTAAACATAAATCAATATAAAATTTGAACCATCAGTTGGAAATATAACATAAAAATTAAGAGGAGAAGGCCAACATTCCCTGTAATTTGTGTGGCGTTCCACTTCTAAGCTTTATCAAGACTCTCAAGTGAGAAAGAAAGGGTGGCATATCCCCACGATTACTGTGTTACCTTGTTCAACTCCGGATTAAGAATGAGATGTTACAAGAGCTGTAGATAGCAAGCGTTCACCCTGTTACCCGAAACATCGGGATAAATGATGGTGCCTAGTGCGTACAACAAGTACGATATAACTATATGTCTAACCCTTACTTCATCCATCTCCCTTTCCCTGGAATTCTCGAACTTTTCCCTCATACAACTCAGATTTATCTTTCTTGCAATTTTAGCCGCCAAAATTTCATCATCCTTTTGTCTTATCCTAAGTCTCTCTCCCTTCGGCTTTTCTCCGTCTCTTATCTCAAACTTTTCTTCGGCTTCATTCTTATTCCATCCAAGACATTCTTCGGCCAACTTAAAAAGATCTCCAAACTTAAGACCGTTGTCGAAACCCTCATACACGGATTTTCTATCAATGACTAGGCATGTAATTTGAAGAGCATCGTCCGGAGTGATAGTCATCTCGCCGATCGGAAGATGCAAAGTAGTTGTCTCGGGAAAATATGATGCGTGTCGTAGGTGCACAAATTAATTCATTATCTTCTACTTTACTAATGAATAATATAGTAGTAAATAGAGTTCATTGCTACGAGGAGTAAGGTGTTTCAGTTGTTTAGTGTCACAAAAGAGGATTTTATTTTAGGTTTTAAGCAAAGTAAATAAGAAAAACAATTAAAAGATTAAGTTGTAAGCAATGAAGAGAATTATGATCAAGGAATCCTTCTTCATTACTAAACAATCAATGAATTAGTATATTCATCTATTCTTCATTCATCACAGATTATTACCAACCGTAGGATAACAACTATAACAGTCTTATCCCCAAAGTCCTTCAGTCACTGGCTATCGAAGCGCTCGAATACCAGATTTTATTTGTCTAAACCACCTAAAAGTAGCGCACTTTAAGTGTAATTTGGTCAAATGCTTTATATTTTATGACTTTATAGGTTGATTCTAGTAGTTAGACTCTTACCGCAAGATCCACTTTCTAGTATTGTTTCTACAGGCAATAGCTCCACAGAATCCCTCTGCAAGGTCTCACGTGTTCTACTTGTGTAGGAGTTATTCAACAATTACGGATATCCTAACCCTTACTAGCAATAGATCAATCAATAAATTGATATAGTTGGCAATCTAGAACAATCAATTAATTAATCATAAACATTCCTTATAGTAGACACAAACAATAATCATGTGAAAAAATTTAAAATAGATTCATATATCAAATCAAATCATGTTTAGAACTTAGAATTCATCCCTAATCAATTAATGAATTAGGTATTCATATTGAATTTTATAATAAACAAATCAGAGAGAAAATAGAGTTCAAACTACAAACGGAAACAAGCTTGAGTTATGTCTCCTGAAATCGCAACGAACTTGAGTTACTTGTGCATGAATTGAACTCCTTAAGCTTCTGAAAATTCTTTTAAGACTTTTCCCCAATAGGTTATGGGTGTAAAAACGAGGGTGAGGAGATATCTTTGGTTGACGATTTGAGCCTCTATTTATAGCCTTTTGTAACTGAATTTTCGAATCTGATAATCACCAACCTCTCCTTAGGGAAACTCCAACAACGCGAGTATACCAAAGAGTAAAAACTAAAAAAATTTGGTCTTTTTTCTTATTTTCTACAACGGTTTATGGAATAAATATGATCGCACGTCCAACTAAAATGACGTCTGTTGCAAAACGTTGTTATAGAAGAACGTGAGTTGACACGGACGTTCCTCTATGAAGACGTATCTTTTTGGACGCCCCTTCATGTGAGCGTTTCATATTCTGGAAGCAGACGCAACTATACATGAGTGTTTGCATGTTGTTACGCTACTGTGGATGGACGTATATTTAACGTCGACACTGATAAGCGTCTATTGTACCAGCGTTGTATGGATGAACGTCTACAAATTGTGCGTTGTACTGCATGGAAGTTTAGTGATAAACGCTCTTCCTAGTAAACGCCTCAATGCCAGAAGTCCTTCTAGAATTGCGTCCACTCACAGAACGTCCACCCATAGAAGCGTTTCACGGACGCCCAGTAGACGTCCAAATGGGAGAGCGTTATGTTATAGACGTCCTTGTAGAGGAACGTCCGTGTTTCCTAGTAAGCGTCCAGCGCATTCTAGGTGAGCGTCCGTGCACGGTTAGGGTTTCTTCTGTATATAAACGCTCTCCCATTTGCTTCGCTTCTAACATTTCAAAAACGCTCCTCTACTCAACAGACGGCGGCTAGAGGAAAATCAACTGTGAAGAAAATTTGGGTTAAAATCTGGTCTAAACATGGTAATAATTTCTTTATCTCAGTCTTTTTATTCCTTGTTTTAGCTTTTATTCGTTGTTTAAATGCACATTTAGGGTTTCGCCTAAGCGGTTGTACATAACAGAGCTGAGACTAACATTTACATGATTAAAATTACTTTTGAGCTGAAAATAAGAACATCATTGTGCCGCGACAAGTTAAAAAATCTTTCTCTTATCAGGGAAGTTAAGATGTTATGTATGACAACCTCTTTACTATTGCACCGAATTTATACCTATCTATGGAAAAATGAGATCATTCGAGTGTTTATGATTTTTACAAATTGCTTAAAATAGTCATCTTTTTGCACTATATCCAGTTTTGATTAACATTTTCATCATTATTGTCTGCTTGAGTAATTCCTGATTCGAACACATACAGTGTTTCACTCATTGAGCTGAACAGTACACTATATAGCGCAACCTGATTATTGCCCGAACAACTAATTTTCTAGATACATTTCAGAAATTGAGTCGTCTCGAAATTCTTTGATATTCTGAAATTGGTAAACTTATCCATCCGACTGTGAAATTTGTGTGTTTTATGCCAATTGCTAAGTATGTCTCTGTAATATGTATTGTGTGTCTATAGCTTTGTTTGAACTGTAATATGTATTGTTGTTGATTTATATATAAATGTGGAGTTATATTTTTGGTCAATTGTGTTTGAGAAAAATTGATTTTGTATAGATGTTGAGAAATGCCGCTTCCCGATTCGTTGGTCGGAAAAAAAGAACAAGAAAACCCGAACAACGCAGGATGTACCAGATGGCAGCACTGCCGAAGGAGTGAATGATGATATTGGTTTAGCAAATTACAGTATGGTGGAAGATGATGAAGGTCACGCTTCCAGCAATATGAGTTCGAGAGCAGACCCAAAAACCAAATATATGCATCGTGGGTCTCTGAAATCGGTCCTACAAGCCTATAAAGCTATAACCAAAAGCTGCGAAAGAGAAAAATTTATTATTGAAAGGGCAGGATGGGACCGGTTTTTGTCAATGGATGTTGGTGACTCGTCACATACGTTGATTGATTATATCGTCGAGCGTTTCTCGGACACGACGAACACCTTTCACTTCTCATTTGGTGAAATGGGTTTTACACCTGTAGACTGGGTGATGTTGACCGGAATCAGTATTGGTATTGGCGAGGCGCCTCCATATGACCCAGATAAGTATACCTTTCAACATGTCTGTGACCATATTTTCCCAGATTTAAAAGACTGCGAAGTTTGTCGGAGAGAAGGTATCCCGGCGCAGTGGATTTCAGATGCCATTATTGTGGCCTTTTTGGGCACATACTTTACAGAGGCAAAGTTGCTTGAGGCGCAACAAGATAATGTACTTGCTGAGAGAGTGGCGCGAGCATTTTGGATTTATGTTCTGGGACAGTTCTTCTTTTCCAATGCAAAGAACTACATCGATGCTGGATGGTTAGCTTCTTTTGAGGATACAAATAAAGTTGGAACTTTTGACTGGGGTAGTGCTGGTATGTCAAGACTTTATTCCGCACTTGGTGCAGCGGGGAGGGGTCAAAAGTCACTAACCGGGTCTTGTCAAATACTAGAGGTAATTTTATTTCCTTGAAATTTCATATAACTAGGTTTTTCGGGGTAAATTATTAACTTTGTTTATTTTAATCAAATTCAAGTTTTGGGGGTACGAATATCTGGGCATACTTCGACCTCACAACATCCATGATGAGAGCGAATGTCCTTGGCCAACATGTTCGCGGTGGAAGAGTACGCGAAGGAAGATTAATGATATTAAGGGTGCAAGGAAACTTTTGAATGAATTGACAATGGATGTTGTGACATGGAGACCGTGGGTTAAAATTGCGGCACGCCATATTAATGAGACTATCCGCATAGCTATGGCGGTATCAAATACCCGCACAATATTTACTTGGGTTGGCACTGTGAGTTGTCACTTTCTAGTTCAAATAGTCATATTTATTAGTATTATTTTTAATTTTTCTGGTACATGGCTGATAATAATTAAATTTTACAGCATAACGTGTACCTTGGAGACCGGTTATGGCACCAAATCTATGGTGGATGGAGAACTCCGCGTAACCCTCCAAGCTGTGTGAGCAACATCACTGATGCCGAGGCTACCAAGATGAGGGAATCGAGTGGCATACCAATAAATGACTACCTCCAAGATCGGGTTGCGTATGATTGCTATTTGGAGTACTGGCGACATGTTACTAACTCCAACAAATTTTGCACCCAAGTCAACTGGGAGGTGGAAACATACGACTGTTTGGGAGGGCTTGTTACAGAAACCCTCGACCAACCCGCTGAACATGTTGTCATTCCTCCTCAAGATAATTGGACATATGTAAGTATATTTAAAATTTGAACGAAAATATATTTTTAAAGAAAAATTTTGAGAAACTGACCTTTTTTTTCATATAAAGGCCGAAGCTTATAATTTTGCACAAGAATATGCCGATTTTACCGAAGGATTCCGTAAGTTTCATTTCGCCCAGTCGAGGGAAAGGATGGAGGAATTGCGCAATTATAAGAATGAAAACACTAATTTGCAGCTACAACTTGCTCGTGCTCATTCTCAATCTCCACACTTAGGGGTTGGTAATTTTCCGGCAACTCTCCCAACGCAAATGTGGAACACGGGGGGTCAGGGAACTTCGTCAAATATGCCTCCGTTTATGCCACCTCGCTCTTCTCGTGGGACTAAAACACTACTGAATAGTGTTATTCCATTATTGTGTAGTCATTCCAATTTACACTATATTTTGGACTTTAGTGTTTTACATATTCAAAATACATTTGACTTTATTTGTTTTCGTTTTCAATTATGTGTTTTCTTTGCGTCCGTACAGACTCTTTGATTTAGTTTAAAAAAAAAAGATCCAACCTATATGTTACCGTTATGGAATGTTACCGTTGAACAACGGCCAAATACCCTTACATGGAGTCCTATAAATACATTAGCTTATATGTATCATTCTCATTCCAAATCCATCTCAGTAACATTTAAGATCAGATTTGTAATTCTGGGTTTTCATTTAATGGCGGGTTACGAAAATTTTCGGTTAAATGCAGATAATTTTACACTAGAGGAAGATTAATCCATATGTCGAAACATAGTATTGCATTATCCATCAAGGGGACATGAACGTCGGATGGATGGTTGTATGAGCATGCAATGGTTGGAACATACACATGAAAACTTTTATAATGAAACTGGTAATCCCAACAACAGGAACAGAGCAGGCCTTTTTTGTCGATATGTGCAAATAACAAAGGAAGTCCTAGAATTTTCTTTTTTAACTGCTAAGGTCAATGAATTTCGTCTTAGGAATGAAACAGATGATGAAGTTGTTGACAGATCACTGGAGGAATGGACTAGATGGAAACGACATGATTTCCGGTACAAACCTCATTTCGAGATCTTAAGGGTAATGGAAGAATTCAATCCTTTTGTGTTGATTTTTCTACCCAGTAGTGAAGAACGCCGTGCACGTCGTCCGACAAGACAAGCCTTCAGATGAATGAAATGTTTACATGGTTGGAGTTAAATTCATGAAGTGAAGAACAAAAACAAAAGAAGAATAAATAGAGAAAAACAAAATTAGGGTTTAGATATGTCATGCATATGTCACTGTTTGGTTTTTACTAAATTTGTCGTTTTCTTATCTTTAGTATTTTTGGCTTTGTTTTAATTTGGATTTTACTGCATGTATTTTCTCCTCCACCGACACTTCTTAGCTCTGTATTTTTTGCTTTATAGGTAATTTTCAATTTCTTGTTTATAGACCTTGTGTATGAGTTGTATCGGAGAAAGCAAATGAAACTTCTTTTCTCTTGATTTTCTCAATCGAAATTATTTGTCTGTTTTTTCTTTACATCTCTTGTCAAATTGCTTTAATTTGACCCTTATCTCTGTGTTGTATTGTCTAATCAACTGAAACTTCTTATCTCTTGATTTTCTCATTCGAAATTATTTGTTTGTTTCTTCTTTATAGCTCTTGTCTAAGTTTGTTGGGCTTGTATTTGCTTTATTTTTTCGTTGTTATCTTAAACATAACTATAAAAGAACATATCATTCTCCATTGAAACCGCATCAACAACTACAAACCAACCCAGAACATCTAAACACCACAAAACTAGCAACCTCCCAAAAACATACTTCCTTCCCCTTTCAATGGCAGGTTATCAAAACTGCAACATGTTTTATGCTGCTTCTAATTCCTCTTCTTATATTCCTCCTAATCAGTTAACCCTATCTTCGACTTCTAATGATGATAGTAATAACACCACTTCCTCATCAGACGAAGAAGCATTTCCGACCGGCTGCCGAAAAGATGTGGAGCGAGGATTTGGGGTACTGCAAAACCAATTTGCAATCGTTAAACAACCAGCTAGAATGTGGAATATGGACGCACTAGCATGTATAATGAAAACGGTTATTATTCTCCGTAATATGATTGTGGAGGATGAACGTCAACCCGGTGATTGGCCACATGAATATGATCAAGGGCGCTGCCACGCACCAGTTAATATATCCCGTCAACAAACTGCAGAACTGTCGAGGATGTCAACTCACCAACGCCGAGTTGCAGTACATAGCAAAGAAACGCATATTCGATTACGAAATGACTTGATCGAACATTTATGGTTGGATTTCGGTGAAGTATGAAAAATTAGTAAACCATGCGGCTAGGTTTTGTGGGTATATCTCTTGTAAACCCTCCCGAGACACCACTCGGCCACTAGGGGCACTTAGTGGTTTAAAGGCATCTTGCACGTGCTAAGTGTTGAACCTTTGTATTACTTTTAATCTTAATATGAATGTTTAGTTTAATTCCTGTCATTGTCTTGTCAACTTACTTTTTATAATATCTCTGACAATGTTAAAAACTGATTTTTACATTGAAATGTGGGATGGGTATTGTCAATTCCTTGCATTGACTTGTCAACTTACAACAAGTATCTTGCACGTGCTAAGTGCAACCGCTACTCATGTGAAAATGAGATATGTTAATGTAAAGTTGTGTTCTGTTCTAGTTGCTCTAAGTGACAATCAATTTCATGACTCAAAAGTTAGAATTTTCATTAATAGTCGGAAAAATTACACTCGAAGTTTTATACGGTGTAACCAAGACGAGATTCTCTTCTTTTCTGTAAAATTTCTTGCTTCCTAATTTCAATCCACTATTTGGCTGCGGCATCCAAATGGGAGACGTCCGTCATCATAATACGATACTCCTCTTTTGCTGCAAATTCGGCTTCCCTCTGATCATTCTTCCTTTTAGCATTTTCCATATAACTGTTGTTGAAGTTTTTTTGGTTGTTAATAATTGTGTCCAAGGCATCGGCTTGGGCACTGGATTTTTCTTTCCCTCTTAGCTTCAAACGTTTAGCCTCTTTTTTCCCCATTGGACGGGGATACGTGTTAGGTATATCTCTTATTTCTTCGTATCCACTCCATTGGCCTTGGCTTGGCGAAGGTCTATTTCGAGTATCGTCATCGGTATCCGAATCTTCTTCGGCTTGTGATGAATCGAAAACTTGTGTTGATCGTCTTGAATATTTGATGTTTTCTAACATAATTGCGTAGCACTCTTCGTGCTTAAATGGTTTTCCCACCATTAGCTTCCTTGAATAACCTCCTTACTTCTACACTCTGTTTATTGTTGTTCAGAAAAATAGTTAGTACATCATATACAATTCAAAACTTTAAAAAGGCAGTGCATAAAATTTAAATCTTCACATACCTTTGTTTCTGGGCCCCATCCAGTATGGTGTTCACGTTCCACTTTTGTCTCCTTTGCAGAGTAAAGAGCCACCTCTTTACTTATTCCCTGAACGCGTTTCTGAATAGAGGTCCAACTCCGATCAGCCATTGAAGGTATAGCTTCTTTCATTCCAGCTTTGATGCGAGACCATAATTTGCCTTCTGATTGATCGGTACCAACACTACAATCTTGCGATATTGATAAATGAATCCTACACATGGTTATATCTTCATTAACAGTAAAATTTGGACCTCTTGGTTTTGGACCCATTAATGAAAGTGATTACAAACAAATTGGAATGGACAAAAATTTGAAAACCTTAGAAATTTTTTTATTTGTTGTAACTGAATTATGAAATATTGTTGTGGAGATGAAACATACTACGGCAACTCGTTTATATACGTTAAGGATTTAATAGCCGTTCAACGGTTACATTTTACAACGTTATACAATACAACGGTAACAAAACGCTCGTGTAGGGGGATGTTTTGTTGCAACGCCTAGCTGGAGGAGCGTGCAATTGGGACGTCCATCTGGAGCAGCGTTTGTAAACTGGGCGTCCATCTGGAGCAGCGTTGCGTCGTCTTGGGTGAGCGCCGGGGCTAGGCGTTTTCCTAAATGGACATTGGGTTTACAACGTTTTCCTAAGTGGACGTCTGGTTGAGACGCTCCTCTAGCTTGCGTTTGGCAGACCAACGTTCTCCTGTATAAGCGTTACTTCATGCGCTTCTCTGCCCAAGCGTCTCAACAAACGCTACTCTAACCAAACGTCCGTGTTTCGAAACGCTTTCTTAACGAAGCGTTTTGGGTTAACGTCATTTTAGGAGAGCGTGCGACTATATATGATTTTGAGAGAAAAACTCCTCTGATATTGTAGATATAATCGCCTCAAAACAAAATACGGTCGCTCGTTGCGGTTGAAATTGGACAAGGAAAGAGTAAATTTAATCTTTACTCTTTGGTCCTCTCGCCCACTGCACTTGTCCTTAGCCGACTTAAACTTTAAAACGCGTTTTAATCCTCACCATCCATCATTAAAATCGACGACAAAGAGGTCATCTTGTGATTGTTTTCCAGCTGTGATGTATATCCAAAACCGAGTAGAACTCTGAATTGTCTCGCAAGTTTTAGAATTATCCCAAGCTTCTTAACCGCCTCAAACTCTTGTTAGCACCTCTTAATCTTCTCCGTTCAATCATTAAGATCAATGGTAACAGCCTAACAGGTTCTTTCTTATTGCGCTGAAAAAATGATGTCCCAACAATCAGTGACCAAAGATGGCTGCAAGCTCTTGGAGTTCGTCCCCTTCCTCTTGCACCATCTCTACTGCTAATTGATCGTCTACTAGTTCCATTCATGGTAATTGGTGCTCTTCTAATATGTGGAGCATGGTGTATGTGAATACCTGCAATTCACCGAAAAAATCCAGTCAATGCTCAAAATTTTACTTGATTCAAAGTATGTACACCAAGTGAACATATCAGACAACTAAAACCATCAAAGCATATTTGAAGCCACTCATTCAGTAAACACAACATGATTTATAAATTTTATGTTAAAAAATTTAAACGAAAATACCTAATTTCGAAAATCCTAGATTTCAAATTAAATGCATACCTGAATTTGTTGAGTTCACAAGATAAATAAGGTCGAGGGAGTGTGCTCGGTAGTGATAATAAATTCAAACTCTAACAATTATCGTCAAATGGCAGATTCTTCCGTAGATCTGAAACTGTTAATGGCAGCAGTAGAACCAGGTCATGTGAGATTAAACCCTAACTGCACATAATTTGCCCCACCAAATAATAGATCTCTAACCGTACAAATATTGTTTGATCAACCATTTTAATTTCCTAAGGTGTCAGGTTGTAAATAACCGTCCAAGTCACACATTTATCAACGGTTCACACCTTCACATCTCCTTCCCAATTTGATATCGTCCACTTGTAAACAAGCAAACGGATTTTTTTGGATCCGTTATAAAAATGGGTTGGGTTAGTTAGACCCGGTCAAGTTTATAACTAGGGTTAGGATAGAATATCATTAAGTTATTTGAAAAGGGTATTTTAGTAAAAAACTAGATAGTCAAAATTAATATACGACCCTAATACATTAAGTGTATATTCGACGACCAGATCCTAATTACAACATAAATTTATTATCCATTTAAAAAATATCTCTTTAAAGTATATAAAACTCCTCAAATTTGTGCATAGTTTTCCTGCTTAATCTCAAGCTCAAAAATCTCTCTTTATTCTCGGTTGTAAACCAATTAACTCGAGTTACAGGTTCCATCCTAAGAACCATGGCAAACAGTAAGAATCTGGGCAAGTTACCTGGTTCAGTCGTGAAAGAGGAATAATAACTATTCCCAACAAAGAAAATAGGGAGAACTAGTCAAGACTAAGAGGGTGTTTGTTTTTTGCACTATATAGTGATTTTCACTTTAAATGTCTTTAAAATAGTGGGACCCAAAAAAAAATGGGGTGTTTGTTTTTTGACTATGTAGTGATTATCACTTCAAGTGGTGGTGATTTGAAGTGCAAAATATGAAGTAGCAAAAAGCTACTTCAATTTTACCACTTCAAATATTTATCACTTACTACCCATTTTATCCTTTAACAACTATTACTATTCCAAACTCTATCCCCAATCTCTCACAAACCTAAAAATCTAAACTCTCACCATTCTCACGTCTAAACTCCCACCACTTCTGCCACCACCGCTTCTACTGGTGGTTACTATACATTATGGTATGTCTTTCTTTTACTTCTTCTCTTGTAACCTCCATTTTACAGAATAGTGAAGCTTCATATTTCTTTACAGTGATTTTTTTTTCCTTCAAAAAAATACTTTTGATTTTGTGAAGCAATTTACACCATTTTCTTCCGGAATACCGTTTTCTTATGTTCTTTTTCAAATAATGAGATTCTTTTACTTCTTCTAAGCTAGTTCGTCATATAAGTTAACAACACGATTGGGTTTTCGTTTAACTGCAGATTAAAATTATTGTTAGGGTTCCTGTAGATTAATATTGTTAGCGTTTCTCATTATACTTCTTCTTCTGCCCTAATCGTATGATTCAGATCCTTTACTATTCTTCTGCCTTTGTAAGAAACATATTTAAAATAGACAGTTGTAACATAAAAAGCACTTACAGTGAAAAAACAAACACATAACAACATTTAAAAGCACTTTAAAGTGCCTAAAAAACAAACACACGGAACTACAAAATAGCATTTGAAGGTGCAAGCACTTTAAAGTGTTTTTCACTTTAAAGTGCTAATCACTATATAGTGAAAAAAAACAAACACCCCCTAAGTTCTCCTTGTCTACCATAACCAACAGCCATCAACGGAAACAAACCAATCTCCTTGTCACTGCCATGATTTCAAGCTCTAATTTAAACTCGACCCATGTTTCGTAACCATCATGATAATGGTTGTGACTATCAACACTCGAGCTCACAGCCTCACTGCCATAACCATCACTACTATCACCATCAACTCTGCCACGAAGCCATCATCGTTGTTAACATCTACTCTCGATCAAACCATCATCATTGAAAGCCACAGCAAACCCACCTTCATCCTTCACTTCGAGTTCCGCCAACTGCTCTAACTCTCGACAGAATACATTCATTACAATCAGTCAATCACCATAATCTTCGAAACTTCCAGAATCATGCTCTAACTGTTCTTCTTCCAGTTCACTTTAACCTATGTCTTGTAATAGCTTCAACATCCTAGTGATATCCACGAAAATCTCAAAAACCCTCAAACCAAAAATCCATCCAACCATGATCATCATCACAGACGCAATAGAACCCTAATTTTCCCTTGATTTGAAGTTGTTGGTTGCCCAGAGTAAAATCAGGCGCCTTTAGTGATATTTAAAACGACAGCCCTTAGCAAAATAGTTGGTGCTTATAACAATATTTAAATTTAAGCTTCCCCTCAGTAAAAGTCCTGACTGCCTTTAGCAGCTCCTTCGCAAATGTCAGCCCCTTAACATAATGGATGGTGCGTTTAGTATTTCTCGTGGAAGACTTGTTCAGCCATAAGTTCCGGGGAACAGGCAAGCCTAAAATTCTTGTTTTTCCCTAACTTCCTCATATGAAGTCGGAATGATTTCATTCTTTCGCGTTTGGCTTCATTTCTTCATTTTCTACGTGATGATGGCTAGAAATCCTGGATTTGTACAAGTTACAATTGTTCTTTGGTCTTTCTTCACTTGTAACACTTCTTTTATTCAACAAATATGTGCCAGTTCACTTCTTTCGGATGATTCCACCTAATAAAAGATAAATAAACAAAAAAAAATGTAATATACAATAATTCATAAGAAACCTAGTGAATAAGTGTATGAAATTGACACTAAAATTATAGAGAAAATGCACTTATCAAAATACCTCTCCCTAAAGGAGCAAACAGTAAAAAACATCGTATTGCTACTGTGCAGAGTATATTCCAGGCCATAACCCCGAAGCCCGTACCAAGAATACTACCCCTTCGTTATCTTATCCAAGGGACAAAAACTCCCCCTCTGGTGTTTGAGTTTCGGGACCGCTGTCGTATGATCCTACATAAACAATGGTAAAAACATTAATAATAATATACAAAGTTTTATCTTTAGATTAGATTAGATTAGATTATTACCTCATCTCGACAGACCCTTGCCACCTATGAATGTTGGTAACTAATAAGACGAAGGCCTTGTCTCTTGGCTTACCCCAAGGTCTTATGTTCGCCTTATCGGGAAAAAATAATATCGTCAATCACTTGTTTTGCTATAGGATGAGTTGGATTCTTATCTTTTCCTTTCAATTTAACATCGGAGGGACTAACCAATGGACGAATACTTGTTCCGGCCCTATGCTCTTCTACAATCTCATGTTGTTGTTTTTGAGAAAGCACAAGTCGATGTTTAGTTATTTCTTCTCTTGGTTCATTAATAACAAGTGCACCTGGATTCCTTTTGTCTGCACCAAAAATTTTCTTGTGACGAGGGGTTGTAGTCGGGTTATTTCTTGGTGTTACTTCTTGTGTTCTTCTCTTCTTGCTCTGTCGGGTCCTAAAACAAATTAACAAGGCATGTTTAATACATATAACAAGAAAACAAAGCTCAAAAAACAAAAATAAAATAAAAATAAATGTGATTTCAAAACAGGAAACTCAGGGTCGCTTACAGCTGGGAAATATCATTCTATGGTTAGGAAATTCTATATTATGGCTGGGAAACATGTTTCCATGGTTGAGTCAAAAACGCTTACGGTTGGCTTTTCATAGCCTCGACAGGTGAAAATCAGGGTCACATACGGCTATGAATAGCTATTTACGGTCGGGTAATGTTAATCTTATGGTTGGATTTTCATAGCATCGACCTGGCCGTAAGAAAGGGAATATTTTTTAACTCAAACTCAGGGTCACTTACATCTAGAAAACACAAGTTACAGTTGGGAAGTGATAAATCTACGGCTAAGAAACAATATTTACGGCTGGATTTCCAAATTTGCGTAGTAGGCGTAACTGTATTCATTTACGGTTAGGAATGTTTTAGTTCATAATCGTAGAAACTATATTCATTATATCAAGGTTGGGAGTTCGTAACTTCTCAGTTGTATGTGGGAATAAATATTATTCTACGGCTGGGAGTTCATCATTTCCCAACAGTAGGTCTATATTTACTGCTAGGAAATCAACAATTCGTAGTTGTAGGCAGTTCAATAACTGAAATCGTGAACTCTAATTTTAAAACATGTAACCTAATTATGCTATCAAATTCATAGAAAAATGGTGGGTTTTTCAATTCCTACCTTAAACGAGCCATTAGTGGCGGATTAGCAAGAGTTTGATCTTCTTCTTCGCTGGTCGATTGATGATGTGGCTCTTCGGGTTCTTTTCCCAAACTTGAACTCGAACCTTTTTCAAGTTGTTGTCTTCTGGTTTATAAATTAATTCCTTTAGTCACTTACTTCGTCCTCATCTTGTTTTATGGAATGAGTTTAATCGGAGAAGAATAATTTTGAGAATCGACAATTAATCGTCGTTTGAAGAGGGAAACTGGAGAAGTTGAAATAGATAAGAAGAAGAGTCATGAGAGGAGAAAAGGGGGAAATAGGAGGAGAAAATTAATTAGGTTTAATTTTTTTTTTTGTATTAGATTTAAGATATTTATGAAGGGAATGTATATTTGACCTTTGATATGGCTATTGAGTCCCCCCTATCCATATTTTGGACATTTTAATCCACTGCATCCCTCAAAAGCAAGGGGTTGCAGTCTCAATAATAGGTTTCTAACAGAATAAGAAAGTGCTAAATACAAATAAAACAAAATAAATTGGAAGAGAACCAAAAACATACATTTAGGATTAAACCCGACTTCCGCACACCGCTACCACTAATGAAATCTCTTTCACCCAACTTCCTGTTGCCTTCTAAAAGATTAACATAAATAAAATAGTGTAAAACACCAAGGTGACCAAATCTAATAGACAAAAAAATCAAGACATAAGTTGGGATCTGTAAAAATTCCATATCCAACAAAAATGATACAAAACCCCCAATTTTTTATAAAGTATAAATTAGATAATTTTTATGTCCTAATAATACATAAGTGCACTCCCATATTCTATTTTTTATTTTTTATTTTCTTATTTTCTTATTTATGAATTCTTTCCCACCGTCACCTCTTCATCCTCCTCTTATTTCATTTCTTATTTTTTCACCGTCTCCTCCTCTCCACCACCGCCAGCACCTCAATCTCATACTCCTGCACCACCACTAAAACCATAAACATTCCTGATCTTCCACCAATACTGTATTTTTCTTTTCTTCCCCCGCCAACACTACCAGCATTTCCTTCTATTTTCTCCCACTATATCATGTTCAGATTTGTCATCAACAAAACCTCCTTCTCCCCCATCAAAACCACCAGCACTTCCTTCTTTTTTCTCCCACTATATCATGTTCATATTTGCCACCAACAACACCTCCGTCACCACCAAACCCACTATGATATTCAGATCTTCCACCAACAGCACATACGCCTCCTCCTCCCCCACCACCGCTACTATCACCTCTTTTTCATACTCCCACGTTACCATCACAACTACCATCATGTATTGATCCTCTACCAACACCATCTCCGCTCATTTTAATTTTTATCACTGTATAAAAAAGTTGAATTATCCAGAAAATGAATATACATCATCATCGTTGAAACTAATATTTGTGTTGGTGACATGTCAATTCAATTTTTATGTTGAAACCAGATTTGATTTCAACATATTCTGACAAAATTATACGATGTTGATGAATGCTATAATTCATGTTATATTTATTAATGAACCTTTTAGCTTTGTTAGAGCTACATAACAATCCCTCATTTGTACTTGATATCCATAAATAATCTATGGCATAACAACTCTTGCTTGTCAGTACCATTATGATTATTTATGTCTTACATTCATGACTATTACGTGTGCCGGATAACCATTATTAATCTAATAATTTCTCAAACAATTTGAGTGATCACTGTCCAGTTTAGAATAACAATTAATGCACAGTAATACGAGGGATGACATAATTAATGGGCTTTCATATTGAATCATGTAATCGTACTATATAATCATAACTATCCATCTCGTTCAGAATATTGGATCGCGTATAACGTTTACGACCTTACTGATTAACGAGACAAGATGGAGATGATACACATGTGAGGTATATATTAATTCTCAGAATTAATAATTTTATAAAATAATAATAAAAAAGTACTCTTCGTTTACTGACATAGTATAAAAAATTCTAATAGACCCATCAACATGATGTCATCATATTGATTTACTCAATAGACTGTTAACTCATATCCCTGTATATAATTTAATCACATGAAATAAATCATCCAATAATATATCTCATAATGCATGCAAAGAAACCCATTCATTAAACAACTTGAGAATGTCATAACAATTGTTTTTAGGGCATAATTATTCCAAACAATCTCCCATTTGCACTACAAACAATCAATCAATAATGGCTTTAACGCCCGTTCCAGTAACATGTGAATCAAAAACCTTTTGAGGTAAAACCTTAGTAAAAGGATCAGCTAGATTCCTTGCAGATAGAATTTTAGAGACAATGATGTTATCTCTTTTAGTTATATCTCTAATTAGATGATATTTTCCGTTAATGTGTTTGGCCTTTTGGTAATCTCTTGGATACTTACTGTTTATAACAACACCATTGTTGTCGCAGTAAAGAACAAGTGGTTGCTTTTCTTATGGTACTATAGTAAGTTCTATCAAGAATTTTTTCAACAAAACACCTTACTTAGCAGCTTCAAAAGCCGCCACATATTCAACTTCTTTGGTAGAGTCTGCAATGCATTTCTGCTTCACACTTCTCCAACTCACAGGTTCACCTCTAAAAGTAAATACACACTATAAAGTTAACTTTCTTTCGTCAACATTTGATTGAAAATCAAAATCGGTATAACCAATTGGTACTAAATCCTCACCACCATACAAGAGCACATAACATCTAGTTCACCTTAGATATTTTAAAATGTGCTTAACCACGATCCAATGGTCTTGTCCAGGATTTAGTTGATATCGGCCAACCATGCCTATTGCATGACAAATATATGGTTGAGTGAATAACATGGCATACATGAGACTATCTACATCATAAGCATAAGGGACAGTCTTCATCCGTTCCTCTTCTTCAGATGTTTTTGAATACTGATTCTTCGAAAGAGGAACTCCATGACTATAGGGATAAATCCCTTCTTTGAGTCTTGCATAGAAAAACATACCATTATTTTGTCAATATAAGTATCTTGGGATAAACTTAATTTTCTAGTTTTTCGATCCCGTAAAATCCTAATTCATAAAACTGGCTTCCTATAGATCTTTCAATGTAATAATTTGATAGCAAAATCTTAGTTGATGACAATGCATATATATCATTCCCAATGATTAGGATGTCATCTATGTACAACACCAAAAATTTTACTACAACTCCATCACTTTTCATGTATAGACATGGTTCTTCGGGATTTTTATCAAAGCCAGTAGATTTAATAGCATGATCAAATATGATGTTCCAACTTTCAGAAGTCTGCTTAAGTTTATATATATAATTTTGCAATTTGCAAACCATATGCCGGAAGCTACAAACCGTCTAGGTGGACCATATAAATTTCTTCTTCAAGATTGCAATTAAAAAATACAGACTTGACGTCCAATTTTTAAATCTCATATTCTTAATGAGAAACAATAGCTAATAGGATCATGATGGATTTAAACATGGATACTGGCGAAAAGGATCTTCATAATCAATCCCTTCCTTTTAAGTATACCCTTTTACCACCAATCTTGCTATACAAGTTTTGAAATTTCCATCAAGACCTTTCTTTCTTTTGTAAACCCACTTACATCCAATGGGTTTATTATTAGATGGTGGATCTAATATTTTCCACACTCCATTGGAATGCATGGAATCCATTCCAACTTCTATACCAACTTGCCATTTTCCCGAATCTTTATCACGCATTGTTTCGTTATACGTAAGTGGATCTGAATCAGATTCTTCTGGGATAACTTCAAAAGTTTCTCCCAAGTGTAAAAACTTTTGGTTAGACTTTAACTATTGGTGTTATTGAATTAGCACCAATAATTTGCATACCCATTGTATTATTATTAGTTGTTTGTTCCGTTCTAGGAGGATGGTTCAAATGAGATATCCCTGATATTGGTATCGACAAAGTGGAAACCACATCGTTCACCATGAATGGACCTTGCGTACTTTGTGTACCAAGTCAACGTTGATTCAATTTTGGATAACTCCTCAAGAATTACTTTAATACGAGTCTTATAATCCATCATATAATCTTCTTCAAGAAAATTTACATTTGCACTAACAAATACCTATAAAATAGACTGGCTCTTATGCCCTTAGGATATCCCACAAACAAGCATACTTCTGATCTTGATTCCAACTAGCATGATAAACTTTCCTTTCAACACATGTGCTAGATGCCCCTATTCTTAATATGTTGTAGACTTGGCTTGTGGCCGATCCACAATTCCTTGTGTGTCACAGGAACAACTGTGCTTGGAACCAAATTAAAAATATATGCAGTTATTCCTAAAGCGTATCCCAAAAACAAAAGAAAATGAAATAATGTATAACTCATCATATATCTTACCATTTGTGTTAAGGTTTTATTTCTCCTCTCAGCTACACCGTTCGGTTGCGGAGTATCGAATGCGGTCAATTGGGATATACTCCTATTTTCTACTAAGTATGCGGCAAATAGGTTAGAAAGATATTCACCACCTCGATCTAATCGAATATATTTTTATCTTTTTACCAGTTTTTTCCCACTTAAATCTGATATTCTTTGAACTTTTCAAAAGATTCATATTTATATTTATGTTGCATAAGGTAAAGATAGACAAATCTAGAGCAATCATCAGTAAATGTAATGAAATATTCGAATCCACCTCTTGCCTTAACATTCATGGGACAACATACATTTGTGTGAATTAACTCTAAGATATCATTAGCTCTAACTCCTTTACCTGAGAAAGATCTTTTAGTCATTTTAACTTTCAAACACGAGTCGAACCTATCTCTGGTGCGCCGAACTATTTTGTAAAAATTCAATTATTTGATGAATTCAACCTACAAAAATAACATTAAACCTCATATACAAGTATACCTGAGTGTTATTAGCATAAGGTTCCTCATCCATGTATTCATCTTCGGAATTTGACTCATAAAAATCATCATCTTGAGCTTGAAGTTGAAGTTGAAGTTGAGTTTGAGTTTGAGTTTGAGTATGAATAAAATCATTCTCATAATCCAAATAATCATCAATATCCGGATCTCCGTTGTAGTTGATGTGTACTTTTGAGCTTTATAAGACGAAGATTCGGGTTCCTCACTTGCATCATGCATTTTGATAAAAAAACCAAGTTTTTTCTTCATTTTTTCTTTTACTTCTCATCAAAAAAACAAGTTTTTTCCCGAACAAGTTTTTCCTTATCTATATCTCAAAATAATACTAATTCTAACTTTAATCAGATCCCTATTAATAATTTATATTAACCTCTAATCATTATAATTAATCATTAATAATTAATATTAACATTAGTCATTATTTATTAATCACTAATTAACTTTAACATTAATAATATAAGGGTAATTTTATCATTATGAAAAATTGGTGGATAAATTTTTTGAATTCTACTACCTAAGGGCATCCACAATGGCTGGATCAAAACCAAAGAGTAAAGAGTAAAATTTTTACTCTTTGGTTCGGCCCAAAAACAACGGGTACCCGACTAAAAATCATCGGGCGAACGGATAACGTAGTGCTTGTTGTTGGGCGGTTGTTTAGTGTACCGTCTTTTGACACGGGCGTACGTCTAGGAATACGCTTGAGCGGGGCGGACCGATAGGGCAACGCTTGATGGCAGGCGTAACGAAGAACAAACGCCTGATGATAGACGGACATCTAAGTGCACGCCCAAGAGACGGGCCCAGTACTGGACGAACGCCTGATGAGGCGGACACATAGCTTACCGCATGGAAAATGGTATCACACGTGCAGCTGATACGTGTGAATGGTGAAACGGGCGGACGTTTAGCACTACGCCTGGTTTGTCAGGCGGACGTCTGGTTCATCGCCCGTCTCACCAGGCGTACGTCTAGCCGATCGCCTGTATATTTCGGCCATATATTCCTGTCTGCAGCCATTTTTCTCCTGCAACTTCTCCTAAAGCCTTCAACTTGAGAAACTCCGCCCACCACACCAACACCACCAACACCAAAGCAGCACCGAGCCTGATTTTGTGAGAAACCCCTCATCAATTTGGAAGGTAATAACCTTAATCTTTAAGTGATAACCTTAATCTTTACTTTAATGTTTAATAAATTTTGTTTAACATTGTACTTTGATTTTGATTATGAGAATTGAAGTTATAGTGTTTTAATTGAATTGAATTTAGGGGTATTAAAGTTATTATGTTTTAAAATTGGGTATAATTATTTTTTGGTTTTTTAATTGAATTGAAGTTATAATTGATAATGAGAATTAAGGTTTCATTCTAGGGTTAGAAGAATTTGTTGAATTTAAGTAAAAATTGAAAAAGTATTTAGTTAATTGTAGTTGGGTTGTGGATAATTATTTGATTAATTGAATAATATTATTGTTTGTGAAATATGGGAACTCTATTATGTTGATTTTTATTTAGCCGTAAAATTTAGGCAGATTCTGAAGATGAACACAACTGGTATATATGTTGTAAGAAGTTCGAATGGTTGGAATCAAATATGGATTGAACCTGAAGGTGGTGTAGTTGTTGATCCACCAATCTTTGTAGATTTGGTGAATGAGGAAGTTCAACCACCAGTGGTTGATAACCGAATGTCTGTTATAAGGGATCGAACATATGTGTTGGTCAGGACAGTGACCCGTTCGCTTAAATCTGGGGAATTGATGAGTATTGCAAAACAACGGGGAGTTCTACAAGTGCTTAAGGAGATAGCAACCCTTTCTTCTGAAGAGAATGAAAATCGCCCCAACTAAATGAATTATCTACTTAGATATTTTTATCTTTTAAAGCGTTGTTGTTTATGGTGTTGAACCTTATTAGTACTTTTATTACGAATATGAATCTCTTAATTAACCTTGAAAGAGTTGCTTGTAGTTTGTGAACAACATATGCAGTTGCTAAGTTATTTTCTTTATTACTTACTTATAACAGTACGACAGTATCTTACCAGGTTCATACATATTCCAATACTTGCTTACATATTTATTGAAACTTAACCTTCTTACATGTTTGACATAAGTAGTATATGTTTTCAATAGATTCTTTTTTTGTATAAGTGAGCATCTTCATCTTACCATCACAACATGGATCTGTGCATGGTAAGAGGTTGGTTCTGCAGTTATAATCCATGTGATCAGCTTCACCACATGAGTAGCAGTAAAATTGCTTCTCTTTTAACCACTTTTCATCATCTGGTAAAGTTGGTGGAATATGTGGTGGAATACCTTGGTGTGAAGCTACATAAGAATCTAACTAGATGAAAACTCCACAGTAGTTGCACTTCACATAAGGTTGAAATCCAGTTTTTGCTTTTTTTGCTTTTCTAAGAAACAGGTACCCCTTGTAGTTGGTTAGTGTGCATTTTTTACCTTCCCAAGGACAATCTCTGGCAATATGACCACCAGAAATACATAGAAAGCACTTGGTAATTGGTGATGAGCTTGAACCCTCCATTATGTATGTTTTGTGTGAAACTTTTTCAAGAATTGTGTTGTTGAAGAAGAAGATCTGAATTTGCAGATGATGGTGGTGAAAGTAGGATATGGCAACGGTCATTTTATAACAGGAGTTGCAACGGTCATTTTTTTTTTTGAAAAATATAAAAATTAGACCGTTGGATCTGAATAAAGGTAGTCGTAGGATAATGTTGAAGGCATGTGAGTTTTTAAAAAACTAAAAAAATTGAAATTTAAAATAAAATTGTGTTAGGTATATCTCATATGTCTTCATAGCCACTGGAATTGTCTAGGCTTGTTTCCTGTATTTCCCGGTTTTCCTCACTGCTTTCGGAATCTGACTCATCTTGTGATGAATCAAAAACAGCTGTCGATCGTCGTGAATATTTTATATTTTCTAACATAATTGTGTAGCACTCGTCATGCTTAAAACTTTTACCACCATTAGCTTCCTTGAAAAGCCTCCTTACTTCTGCAATATGTTTTTTTTAATTCAATTTAGTGGAGGATATACAATTCAAAACAGTAATGTAATCGTTAAAATTAAATGAGTAGTTACCTTATTTTCGGGGGGCCATCCAGTATGGTGTTCACGTTCCACTTCCGCCTCATTTGTAGAGAAAAGTGTCACATCTTTACTTATTCCCTCAAATCGTTTCTGAAGGGAGGTCCAAGTGCGTTGTGGCATCGAAGGTATGGCTTCTTTCATCCCATATAATATGCGAGACCATAATCTTTCTTCTGATTGATCGGCACCAATACTACAATCTTGAGATATTGACAAATGAATTTTACACATCGTTACATCTTCAGATGTAGTAAAATTTGGACCTCGTGGTTTTGGTGCCATAATTCTAATCGATTTGGAAGGAAATTATATGAAAAAGAACTTAATTATTTTCGAATACTAATTAGATAGGAATGAGTTTAGTAAAATCAAAATGGATTAGTATTCCATATGTAGGTGTCAAAATATAGCCGTTTTACAACGGTGAAAAACTCAACGGTGAAAAACTCAACGATAACATATCTCAGGCATTACTCTAGAGTAACGCCTACAATGGGGCGTACGTCTAGCCACACGCTTGAGAAGAGTAACTCGTAGGCGGACGTCTAGGGTGTCGCCCACACTCGGGCGTATCTCTAGCTTACCGTTTGAACAGGGCGGTGATTTGGTTACCGCCTGTTGTTGGGCGTGATCCTAGACGAATGCTTCACCAGGCGTAATCTTAGTCGAATGCTTCATCAGGCGGAGATTTGGTTAACGCCCGTGTTTTCAAGCGGTACGCTAGGAGAATGCCTGCCATCAAACGGTTAACTACACGCCCGCTTAGAAATCAGACGGTTAAGTAGACGAACGCTTGACTATAATGGATTTGGTCCGGAAAATTTACTAAACTTGATCCTGAATAGTGTAATTTCTGGACCATCGATCAGATATGATCGTCCCGCTGTGGCTGGATTTTCACGGACCAAAGAGAGAATATGGGTTTGGTCCGTGTTATAGTCCAGTCATTGTGAACGCTCTAATGACCTTATTTTGGACTTATTAGATATGCTCAATAAATTTTTTATAAATATAGGATTTTTGACCAAAGCTAGCTTAAGAAGTGATACTTACCCTTTGTCTGCTTTAATTGACCCAACCCAAGTAAGCCAAGTTGACATAATCAAGTTATTATGCCCCTACCGTGACAATTTGAGTCATCAACAAAAAATCAACACCTAGGTGTTATTACTAGTTTTAGTGATGTTTCATAATCTTAGAACAAGAAATCCCCTAATTTACGAGTGTTCAATTTAGATTTTGGTTTCGTTTAAAATCTGGATTAACTACTACTAGTATTAAACAAAAATATAAACTTAGTTATAAACTTAGTCAGTCGAGCATGATATGCTTATTAGATAGCCATATAAAATAAGTTATCTTTAAAATTAAAAAATAACAACCAAAACTGGAGTGTATAATGTACCCAATACCGTCTAAATACATGAAACTTGAAAGTAAAACAACTGACTATTTCCTTTGATACGTTGCATTTGATTTTATTTGCCTTAAAAAATACTTAAACAAAAATTTGAAGAAATAATCTGGTTAATGAATTTTGGGGTTAAGATAGTGGAAATGCATTGAGACTTGAAATGCCTCCAAATTCGCCAACTTAGAAGTGTATCTGTTCTAGTTGCTTACACATACCCATGATCTCAATGCAAGTCATGCTTCCAAAGTCATCGAATCAGATCTCATCTTGTTTTCTTTGATCAATGTACGTGTTGTACGTATTGTTATTTGTTGGTGTACATTTACTTCTTCGATTGATCTAATATTTTAAAAATAAATGCAAAATTACCGTTTTGCACACCAACAAAGTGAAAAAAAAGTTAATTATTTTACTTTTTTTTTTATATTCAAAAAATAGTCCTCAAATGGAGAGTAACGGGGAGGTAGTCAATTAGGATTCTTGAAGATTTTAATTGTTTGAGAAAATTTGAGAGAGTCTTTATAAGTTCATAAACTTTGAGAAACTCTCAGTGATTTTCATAAAAGATTTATAAAGACTAATCTCATTGATTTGTAAAGAGTTTTCACATACTATTGTAGAGTGAAAAAATAATAATCAAACAATAAATATATTTCTAACATCAAAAATAATTAAAATTTATCTAATTTTTTATTAATTAATATGGTAGTAAAAAAAATTGATAAAAATAAACAGTAATAACATTCATATATTTTAGGACGATACAAAAATATATTATTTTATTTTCCTTGTTATGTGCTTTCATTTTCTTTAATAATTTTGCATATTTTTCATTTACACATTCTTTACAAAAAATAAAAAAAAATTTAAATAGAGAAATCTCTCAAAATATCACCTATTTTGGAAAAACTTCTCTCAAGCCTATTTCAACTAAAAAAATCTCTCAAAATTTCTCAAAATCCAAATCCAAGATTTTAAAGTTTACTTCCAATAACAGAGAATTTGATAGATTTTAAGAAACTCTCTATCCAATAACAAAAAATTTCAGAAATTTATAAAGAGTCTAGATCCACTAACAAGAGATTTCATATCTCTCCACAAATCTCCAGAAATCCTAATTGACTACCCCTAACTTCTTCTTTTCTAGTTTCTTTAGCTAACTTATCTGTTGTGCGGCAAGGTTGTACCATACCGGATTTCGGTTCGTACCGGTCGAGAGCGATACACTGGTACGTCGGTATACCGGAAAAATTTCGGTTTAAATATCGGTGGAATATCGGTGCATATATTTTATACCTATAATTTTATGAAAAATTACTAGTTCACATTTTATAACTATAAATATATTTTAACACGTTATAACAAATATTTTTTCATAAAATTTAAAAAGATAAACTAGTATTCATCCAAAATATATAGATCCATAGATTTCATACAAAGTTCAAACTGGAAATACAAAAGAAACAAGAATAACTTCAAAGTTTATCGTCTAAAATACTAATTAAACAAAGATATTACAATTTTAAGATCATTAGATTAATTATAGATATTATCATATGCATATATAATTCTAAAATATCATAAAAAAATATGAGTAACAATTGAAAACTCTAAAACAAGAATAAATTATTTTTTATTTTATTTTATTTTTTTTTAAATAAAAAAACAAAAAAAAAATGATTGTACCGGTCAATACCGGCCGTACCTGCCAAACCGGTACAGTCCATACCGGCCGATATTCTCGGTCAAATACCGTTTACCGATATACCGGATTTCGTCCCGCTTTTTGACCGAAACTGGTAAAACCGACGGTATACCGGCCGTACCGGCCGGTATGGACTGCACAACTTGTGCCATTTTTAAGGTTTAACAAACTTATAAGACCAATAAAGTTTATCTTGCGTAAAAGACTTGATATCTAAAATAAAACCAAGATTTAACCAATGATCACTGGGAAGTGATTCATTAACTGACTTAATAAAAAAATTTATTATCTGAATTCAATAGTTTACTACTTCAATACTAATAGGGTGCGGAGACAAATATAAGTAAATAAAAGCAATTGTTTCTACTCGCTTTTAAAATTTACTTATCTACTATATATTTTGGTAATAAACTTTTTTTATCCTTTTATCTTCAATTGTAACTTCGCACCATTACAACCTAGGTAGTACTCCATTCTTCCTAGACAAAAGTGATATTTTTATTTTTTCTATTCGAGTTATTTTTAGATAAAGAAAAAATCATTTTTTTCGGGAGAGAGTAATATATTCATCTCATTCTCTTTTAAAAATTCTCCAACTGCCGTAGTTAAAAAATTTGGTGCACTGGCTTGGAATTTAGCTAAATACTATCCTAAGTTTTGCCCCTATTTTACTAGTCTCAGAAAAGTTTGTGAGCTTATTGATTAATGTCACAGCAGTTCATTTTCAACAGGGGATGGGAAGTGATATCCGACAAACTATCCACTTTAATTTAGATTCCAACTTTCAAGACAGTTTTGTTTTATGTCTCATAGCTCTAAAGATTAAATTCTAACTTTATGATCTCCCTAAAATCCAATCCCATTTACTAGATTAAAAGGTTTCCTTTTCCGGATCTCCCTACTTTCAGGATTATTAAAAAAAATGTTTATAATGGATAAGATATAGCCAAACGTTGTCTGCCAATGGTGTTGAACACATTATAGTCACTGATGTTTATATGCCGATTAGGGAGTATTTTCTCCGGTCATTTATTGAATATTCTACCTGCAAACTAGGCATTATTCACAATCTTTTACGGTTATGTAATGTTTGTTTTCTTTATCTATAAATGACAAAGAATTTGGCGTTAATTTGATGTTTCTTTTTTATTGATAAGGTATTTAGTGATGACAAGTTTTAAATTATAAATCATTAATATCATCACTTAATATACTTATCGTTGTACTACAGTGACATCGACAATAATTTACTGTCATAGTTATATCATAATTCTTCAACAAAACATTTTGGCAGACTATATAATAAAACTCCTCTGAATTTGTCTTACGATTTTCGGTAGTAAAATTTAAACTGGGTATCTCTACTATCCATAGCATTCAGCCGCATATTTTCAATTTCCTTACCACAAACTCGTAAGAATCGAAGAGTGCCACTTGCAATTCTTGGGTGGATCATGCAAAATAGTGGGTGGGGATATCTAAGCTCTAACGACAAGTAGGTAGTTATGGAGGGAAAGAAGAGAAAAGGGAGCAAAAGTTCTGGACCTTCTGGTCAGGGTTCAAAAAAGGTTCTGTGACAAAAGTGTGCAGATAGTGTGATCTGGAAGTAGTAGTGGAATTAAATTGGTGGGGGGGGGAAAGAAACTCTTCTCCACGTTTGAAGTATTCTTATTCCAATTTATCAAACCAAAGACAGACAGACAAACCAGTAGTAGAACTAGTCAGATAACTATGGATTTAAACAACCCTTACAAATTCAAGCTCATACTTTCCATTGAAAAAATATTGAAGCACTTTCAGCCTTTTCAGTGTATTATTATTACTGTTTCAGACATATGGCTGAATCCAGAACAAGATTTTTGCATGTATTTCTTGGTTTGTTTGCATTTCTACTTCTTTTTGTTTTTGTTACTGGAGAGAGGAATTTGAAAGATGAGGTTAGAATTGAAGAGGTGGTGGAGGTTCAAATCGTATCGGATTATTTTACGAGTTTAAGAAATTTCTTATGGAATGCAAATGTTGGATCAGTTTATGAACATGTTTGGCCTGTAAGTTAATCCAAATCCCATCACTTTGTATGTTAGAAATTTGATTCTTTTGGCTGTAGACTGATGTTGTATTTGGGTTTGACAGGACATGGAATTTGGGTGGAGAATCGTTGTTGGTTCGACTATCGGGTTCTTAGGAGCAGCATTTGGAAGTGTAGGAGGAGTTGGTGGTGGTGGAATTTTTGTTCCTATGCTTACCCTTATTGTTGGGTTTGATGCAAAATCTGCAGCTCCAATATCTAAATGTAAGAGACAGTAGTAATAGATAAGCAGCTACTATTAGTTTGAATTTCCGAACTTAGTTCATTTTCTAGTTTGGCGTATGTTTTTATGATCAGAAACCTTGAATTCTGTAAAATGAAAAAATGAATTAGGAAGAGTTGGACGAAATTCAATGGGAAGAGTTGCAAAAATTATGGTTATTGTTTGTTTTGTCAGGTATGATCATGGGTGCAGCTGCTTCAACTGTCTACTACAACCTTAAGCGAAGGCATCCAACTATCGATATGCCTATTATTGATTACAACTTGGCACTGCTAATCCAGCCAATGCTCATGCTTGGTATTAGTATTGGAGTTGCTTTCAGTGTGATCTTTGCTGATTGGATGGTCACTCTACTCCTAATTATTCTTTTCGTAGGTAAAAATCTACCCGAACAACATCTATCTTTTTAGTTTGTATCGAAATTTGAAACCCAATCTTGATTGATGCCGGAGATTCTGCATGCAGCGACCTCAACCATGGCATTCTTCAAGGGTGTGGAGAAATGGAAAAAGGAAACCATATTAAAGAAGGTATCTGGGTCCGTTCTTTGTACTAATTTAGCTCACGCTGTAAATATTCCTTCTAGTCACGAAATCATCTTTGTTGTTAATTTTAGGAGGCTGCAACCCGCTTGAAATTGAATGGCAGTCAAGAAGCGCTACTTAAGAAGCCTTTACTAAGTAGCCCTAGCCTTTTTGGTCAAAAAATGATGGATGTTCCTAGAGAAGATGAGGAAGAGGTCAGTATACTCCATAATCAAAGTCTCTGCATCTCGAAAAGTAACTGACCTTTTAAGCTATCCAGGTACCTATTCTTGAAAATATTCAATGGAGAGAACTAGGCCTTCTTGTGTTTGTCTGGGTTGCATTCCTGCTATTGCAAATTGCTAAGGTTTGTTAGTCTCTAAGAGTTATCTTTCGCAATATGCTTGATGGTGTGCGGAGCTGTTGATCTAACTAACCAACAATCCTCTACATTATTTTGGGCACAGAATAATACAGAAACCTGTTCTATATGGTACTGGGTTTTGAATTTACTGCAGGTATCTTATAATATTTCCTATGGCCTTAACCAGTCAGTCAGTTCCTCAACCCTGATTTTAAAACATTAGAAAATGTAAATGTTCTTTTTATTTAATGTTTTTCAGATACCTGTATCCGTGGGGGTGACTTTGTATGAGGCAGTAGGCTTATACAAGGGAAAGACGGTAATTGCCTCTAAAGGAGCAGAGGGCATGAACTTAAAAGTGCATCAATTGATTACATATTGCTTCTTTGGAGTACTGGCTGGAATGGTTGGCGGGCTGTTAGGTCTCGGCGGAGGCTTTATTCTGGGTCCACTCTTCTTGGAGCTTGGCATCCCTGCTCAGGTTCCCATGTCTTTCTTTTTCTCATGTTTTATTGATTAGCAAACGATATCACCTAAAGTTTTCTTTTTGTTCCTTGCCTCATTTTTCTTAGTACTTGAAATCTCATGAGTTTTTCAAGGAGGAAATTCCACGATTTAATACCCTGAATTCTCATTTTCCAATCCGAGCTTGAATACAACTTACTCTTAATCTTAACACTCAAATGTGAACTTGCGGCAGTGTTTAAGAACATAAGTTTGAAATTGAGTTGTATTTCTTTCTTTTGACCTGATTTCCTATAATAAAATGACCAATGCTGGAGATAGATACTGTTTGTTAGCATTTCTACGTTCCGGGAAAGGTGACACCAAACCTTGCTTATTCGTATTGAACTGTCTAATTACCGCATCTAAATGTCAATCTATCTCGGCAAAATCCAAGTACTTGTAACATAATTTTTGGTGTTTTTCCCAATTGGTGTATTTGTTCAACTTGAAAACATTCGGTCCAGGTTTCGAGTGCCACAGCTACCTTTGCCATGACATTCTCCTCATCCATGTCAGTTGTTGAATATCACCTTCTACATCGGTTTCCAGTCCCTTACGGTGAGTGTGAATCCATGGATTAGTCCAAATACCCATTCAAATAGTTGATGTCTTCTGTATAGCATGAAACGTTTTCGTTGTTATTGTTTTACATTTGTTTTGCAGCTGTTTACTTCATGGGAGTTGCTATTCTTGCTGCCTTAGTAGGGCAACATGTAGTAAGAAAGTTGATCAATTTCTTAGGACGCACATCTCTCATTATCTTCATTTTGGCATTCACAATCTTTGTGAGTGCAATCTTCCTGGGTAAGAACCGTTTCATATCTATTTAGATCTTTTTTGTACTCGTTTTCGCTGGAAATGCTAGAAACAGTGAATGTAAAAGTAATAAAATCCATTTTGCATCTTCATGAACAGGTGGTACTGGTATTGCAAACATTTTCGTCAAGCTTCATCAAAAGGAGTACATGGGATTTGAGAACCTGTGCAAAGTATAATGCTTAGAATGGGTTTTTCTTTCTCTCTTTGTCGCCGAGCTCCCTCTCCTTCACCTGTCATTTCCTGACTCGTTTTGTGTTAAAAAAGCGAATAAGTTTGGGCTTTTCATGTTTTTGTATACTAATTTTGTGATTACTGTCAAAACACTGAATTTATAATCTATCATACTTGTTGATTTTGCTTTTAGTGGCTTGACTTGTTTACGGTTAGCACTAGCCGTGAGCATGGGCGGGTATGGACTGGTTTTTATTTCATCCACATCCAATCCAATTTATTACAGATTTTTTTAAATTTGACATCCGTATCTAATCCAACATCCAACGGATCTGCATCAAATGCATACACGGATGGACGGATTGGATGCGGATAATCCAATAAATTTGTTTTATAAATAAAATTTATTATAGAGAAATAAATGTAACAAGTTTATGGATCGTTTTAGAAGTGAGAGTACATTATTTAAGGATTTAAAATTGGATTTAAATGTAATTTTGAAGTTACTCCAAATTTGAATAGGAAGAAAGACCCGACCCCTCTGAAATAAGATAATTTTAGTGTACTTCGGGATCAAGTATGTCGACTTATACATATTTTGGATTTTCATCTATGTTTGTTACCTGTCTTCGGAGAAGAAATGTGAGAAAATATGAAAACAAATTTGGGTTCCTTAATTTAATGAGTCTGGAGTCCAACGGATTTTCAAGGTTGCACCTGGGCCCAATCCATAACCCGTTGGATTTCAAAAATCTCATCCGCATCCAACCCATTAGCGAACGATCCTGACATCCACCCGCAAATATACGATTGGTCCAGGTCAAATCCGCGGATTCCGGGCCAAATGCTCACCCCTAGTTAGCACAACATAAGGAAAGTACCCATTTTTTGTTTTTTAAGCATGAGCGCACCGGTTATGTATTGTGTGAGCCTGGCTAAATTGAGGCATGGAAGATATATCCGAGGCCTACCGTAAAAAATAAAAAATGGGTTCTCTTGAGGTAATTTTGAAAACTTCATATCCAACTATTTTTATTAATGATAAATTTATTTAATTGTGTTAGTTGTGAAATTAGTTATGTTAAATTAAATTATTACTAAAGTGTTAAAGAATTAAGGCTAATAGAGAGATTGCGTGGTGGATTTGAAGAAGAATCGGCATATAAATCATCAATACTAGCCGATTTCACTTGACGCACATCAAATCAGAATTGGCTAATACGATGGACTATGTACATCGATTCTGGTTCAATATTTTTCAGGAATACACAAATTTATAATCAACGTGTATGCCTTAGTATAAATGTCGATCAATTCTCGTTTTTTGGTACACAAAAACGACCATTATTTTCGATACAACTGGCAGATGTTGGTGCTCATATAGTCTGATTATGGTTTACAATCGGTTGGTATTTACGTTCATAAAGAAAATTTTCATTCATAGTTTTAGGAAATTAGCGCATTACATAGTTTAGGAAATCAACGTATAATTTAGTATGTGTAATCTATCATCTCAGACATTAATACATCTTCAATGAGTCCCGAAGCACGTCTCTGCAATAAGTTATATTCCATAATTTTAAGTATACAATCGACATTCACGATAATCTACAACCGCCGATTCAAATAATTGACACTACATAATCGGCGGATATATGTGATAATATCAAACATTTTGGCTAAAATAAATAACAGAAAATTTGTGCATTTGCCAAAAGCTCCAATTAGCGAATATGAACATTTATATCCGCCAATTGAGATCTTGACATTTAGAAAAAGAACATAAACTTTATAATCGCCAAATAGAAAGGTTGATCATATCGGTCAATTATAGCCTAAAAAACCTACAAAAAAAATGAGAATTTCCTTTCGAAAGAATCGGCCGGTATGAATATCCACATTTGCTGATTTTGGATTGATGTTCTTCAACCTATAAAGATGAATTTCTCATTTCTAGGATCAAGTTTACTTGAGACATATGGTTTGAGCCAAGGAAAACATAGACATCCAAAAGATTTTAGAGACAAGTAGTCAGCAGGTTGTTTTTGAAACATAGATTGAAAAGGATAAATAAAATGTTGAGATTTAGTAGGAAGTTTGTTGATCAGAAAATTAGCAGTAGACAAAGTTTCAAACCAAAAAAAATATTAAAAATGAGCTTGAAGTAGAAAGGTTTTAGCTAGTAATGTCAAACAAATGTCTATGCTTGGCCTTATCCACACTATTTTGTTCTTGTGTGTGAGGACAAGTTATCTCATGAGGAATACCATAATGAGAAATAAAATAATCTAAGGCCTTGTTAACAAATTCACCACCATCATTTTATCCTGATGGTTTTGATAGTCGTTGAAAGTTGATTTTTAATTAGAGTTTTGAAATGAACAAAGATATGTTGAAAATCAAATTTATCAGACATAGGAAAAACACAACGAAACTTAGTAAAGTCATCAATTATATCGATATAGTACTTGTAACCATTTACAGATAAAGAATGAGCAGGGCCCCAAACATCCATGTGTAAAAGTTGTAATAGAAAATTAGAGAAATAACTAGACATCTGAAAAGGTTGTTTATGATTTCTGTCAAGTTGGCAGTCAATACACAATATTGGTTAGGACATTACATTTGTAAGATGTAAAGTTCTATAAACTTTATTGACAGACTCAAAAGAGGGATGAACTAATCTTTTATACCAAATTTATAGAGAATCGTTAACACGTGAGAATGCAATCAAAGAGGATGAGCTAGGAAATGAGCCCTAGGAAAAGGATCCCCTTTGACCTCAGATCCCTGACATCAAAAGACTCATAATCGAAGGTTAGAGAACAATGATTATCTCTTGTGAATTTATGAACTGTGATGAGGTTTTAGGAACATGCAAAATTTGATTCAAATGAAAATCATGAGAAGGAACAAAAAAAATGGAACTACCAGTACTTAAGATAGTCATACTTTCACCATTTGCAATAGTTATCATTTCATACTACGTCAAAATAGGATATATTTGACAGGGGGCTTTGTAATAATTGACATGAATCGTCTATCATAGCATCTTTGATGAGCAGATGCTATCAAATCCGTATAGATAATTCACGCTATGTTTTTGACAGGCATTGAAAGGCGGAAATTGTCGTGATCACTTAATCATTTTATTAAAAAACGTATCTCCCTAAAAATACAAAACCATTTTTTCTTGGGATTTTTAATAAAATGGCAGACTATTAACAACCGAATAATAAAATTCCCACGTTTTATTGAACTTTAATAAAATGCCCAAACCGTTAGTAATTCCGTCATGACCCATCAAATTGGTAAAATCTCGTTTACTTAGTCAATATCTCGTATGACGAGATGATATTTTGATGGGCGCAATTACAAAGCTACCCTTTACGGAAGAAAGGATGTTTTGATCTTCAACCGTCCACGCGTTGGATTAATCGATGGCTAAAGATTAATTTGACCAGATTGTAACACGTGTGCATCTTCAACCGTCCACGCGTTGGATTAAATTCACCAGATTGTTACACGTCTAAAAGAAAAATTGGTTTCGTTTTCCGCCTCCTCCTCCTCTTTTCCATTTTGCTCTGCTTCTTTCCACCTCCTCCTCTTCTTCCATTTTCTCTGCAAATCAAGCATAATCACCAGCAACATCATCAAGACCAAACCTAAAAAAAACAATAGTCGATTTCCAGGTAAGATTGAAGAACAATAGTCGTTTGATTTGATTAGTACCCATACAAGTCTCTAACCGAGTTAGAACTTGTCTGCAAGGTGGGAAGAATACAGAAACAAGACAGGGTGCGAATCTGAGATGGTTTTGGTGAATTTTCTAGCAAGACAGAACAACCAAGAAGGGAATTTGAAGATGTGAATTATATAGGTTCTGGTGGTTATGATTTAAGAAACAGAAATGGGTTATGGGTTTGCTCGAATTGAATCTGTATGCTTTTTGTGAAGGTTTGTAACAAGAACAAACATGGAAGAAGATTTTGTTTGTGTTAGAGGAGTTAGAGAAAATGAGATGTTGGTCTGAGATTGTCGTAAAACTTAGTTGATTTGAATGATTGTGAATGTATGGTTCATTGCAGGGAAGGAGATGGAATAGGAAGGAAATCAAGAGAGAAGCTATCTCTCCATTATTATAATTACACGCATCGAGTGTTTGTAAAAATGTCTGAGTGAGTTTTCAAGTCTCAGCAACATCGTACCATGGGTTTTGGTGGGTATTTGAGTTCGAGTGTGAGAAGACTCTGAAGATGCATCTCAACTAAGTGTGTAGGTAGGACACGATTTAGAAGTTAAGAAGAACACAGGATTAAATGGTGTTTTTGAAGTTGAGAAGGATCTGGAGAATGCCAAAAATTCAGGGAAGTATATGTAGTTCTGCCGCCATTGAATGAATAAGTTGTTGTTGATTATGTGAGTGAATGGTGTTGATTGAAGACATCTTTTGAAGTTGAGATAGATTAGGAAGTTGGGTTTTATCCGGATTCTTATTTGGCAGAAACAAAAGCTATAAAAGGGACTCAAGGCTACATCAAAAAGATCCTACACCTCCTCACGCCTGTTTTGCATCTCCAACAGAGAGGAGCTTTGCTCCTCTCAAAATTCAGTTCCACCAACTTCTACCCAAATTCAGTTCCACCAACTTCAAACCTTGTTGCTGATGCTAGGGTTCATAACTGGTATAATTAGGTTGAAAATGATGAAGGTTGGAGATGATGAAAGAAGACCACTAATGGTAGCTGTGAGTCACGAGTTGAGCACACAATGACTCACTGTTCTAACTAGGCCTCTTTTACATGATTCAAGGGATTTAACGTCTTTTCCAATAGCTGATTTAGTGCCACCAATCTCTAACGACAGTTAGCCTTTAAAAAAAAAACGGGATGGAAAACGTCAAACTGCGTCCATTTTATTAATGTTTCAAAAAACGTGGTTATTTTATAATTGAGATTTCGTACATGGGCATTTTATAAAAAACCCCATTTTTCTTTTTTAATTTCTTCTCTCTCCAGTCTCCACCACCAGCAGCAACTAGAGTTGCATAAACCCGACCCAGCCCGCCAACCTGACCCGCACCCCGCCCAAATTAACCCATCCCGTACCCGACCCGCCGATGAACGGGTTGGATGCGGGTGATTTTTTTCAAACCCGACTTCTGGCGGGTCGAGTGCGGGTGATATCTCCTCTCACCCAACCCGACCCGCCCACCCGCCGAAACTTTGTTGATTTTCTGGCCGTTGATTTTATTTTAAGTTTCAATCCTAATCGCCCATTTCTAGGTTTGTTTGAGTTTCATGATTCGATTTTCGTCTTCATCTGTTTGAATGTTTCATCTCTTTTGTGAAAGGATCAAAGGAAGCCCCAATCTGTTCTTCATCAACCGATCACCTGGTTCACCTCCACCACCACTATCCCAGCAACCCCATCAGCAGTAGTACCACCTTCTTCTTCAACGATTATCGATTTGAAGCATCATCACTCATCAGGTATGTGCTTGATCTCTATGGTTGTTTAAGATTCAAAAGCTTGATCAATATGTCTGTGTAAGATGACAAGTACTGTAACTAATCTATCTCCTTCTCTCTGTGTCTCTTTAGGTTTGTCTAAGAGAAACCCTTTGTTGGTTTGTGATTTTAGTATAGAAATCACTGATCAAAATTGTAACTTTGTGAGATTTAGGTATTCAATTTTTTTTGACATTTCTGATTTTTTTGTTGTTGCAGTTTTGATATAAAGGAGTATGTGAGTGGGTTTGGGAATCCATATTGGGAAAAAACCCATGATCCAGCTTCTCCAATATACTTGTTGTTACTTGGATGCTTAAGAATAGAGCTACTTTTGTTGGGAAAACTATCATGGATGAATTGGCATTTGGGTAAATTTCTGCTTGGACATTTTTCCCTTCTTTGTGTTGAATTTGGAGTATTCTAGTTGAGTGATTGAGTTGCATCGCAGAATTACAGGAGAGAATTTGCATTATGGTACACCTACAAACCCATTAACTCCATCTCATATTCCTGGTGGATCATCAAGTGGTTCGACTGTGGCTGTTGCAGCTAAACTTGTCGACTTTGCTATTGGTATGTCATTCTGGTTAGCTTCAGTTTCTAGTACTGTATGACGTCATAGTATAATAAGCTAGTTAATAATGCTATTAGCGTTCTTTTAGACTTATCATAACGAGATTTAGATTCTCTAATATGGAACAACTTTATCTTGTGTGATCACTTGGACAACCAACAAGCTAACAATGCTGAGAGCTTCCCAGATATTCTGGATTAAGCTTGAACACACTCGTAGTTATGAACATTTGTATTTAATCCAACAACTAGTAAAACAAATTACAGTACTTGTAAGCTGTTCATTTGGGGCAAGAAACCTGATGTAGGGGGTGGACTGTTTTTATTTTGGTTAATGCACATACAAACAACGGTTATCTAATTTTGATTTGATAAATTGATAAACTCTTACTACAGTATGCATTGCTGAGTCGCTCATATCTCTTTTTTCTATGCAAGTTCGTTGATCATTTACAAACTCTCTTCATTATTTAGTAACTCTCTTCTCTGTGATTCTCACACACAAAAGACAAGACTGTTTAGTAACTGTTCCCAGATTACATGCCCAGACTGTGCCCAGATTACATGCCCAGTTAGGAGCAATTTTTAAGTACTAGTCCTAACTGTGCCCAGATTACATGCCCAGACTGTTTTAGTCTACTATTTCTATCATGTTTATTATACTGTTTTATTCTACCATGTTTTTATGATGTTTTGCATGAAGTTTTAGTAACTCACCCCTTCTGCCATCTCTTTGCCTTGTAGGTTACCATCATGGTTGAAGTCTCAGAAGATGACGTTAGAGAAGTTCTTAAAAAAAATGCAACATTTCAGGGGCGGATAACCCGCACCCGACCCGCCTAACCCGTCATATGGATGGGTCAGACCCGACCCGACCCGAGTCTTGGGCGGGTTGGATATGGGTTAAACTTTTTTACCCACCTTTCAGCGGTCGGTGCGGGTGAGGCCAAACCCGACCCGACCCACCCGTTGTGCAGCCCTAGCAGCAGCACCTCCTCCTCCTCTACTTACCGTATTTAACAAAAGAAACTTGATGGTTCTTCTCCAACTTGTAAGTTGCTCAATCGATCTATTATTTATTTTTCACACTCATTTATTCAATCTTCCATAGAGTGAGGAATATTTGTATTAAACGATCAATCAATCAGAAGAGTAGAAGAAATTCGTTATCAAGTGAAGATTAAATCATGTAAAATAATCACAAGTAAGTTTAATTTATTTTTAATTCGATCTTGATATTTTGATTTACAAGTTTCGAAAAGAATTTTTCAGAATTTTGTTCAAACACCTAAAATTATCTGATTCACAATCAGTGTTTCAGTCTGTAACCTTGTTATGAATCGCATAATTTTGAAATAAAACTTACGAATCATTTCGGAAAAAAAATTCAGTATCAAGTTTTAGGGTTTATCGATGTGATTCAACTGATTTTTTAATCATTTGATCTGATTTTGAAATTGATTTTAGATTTGTACTCGGTGAATCGAAATCCACAATACCCATCCAATCTATTCAAACAAAGAGCTACTTTCAAATCTGTACCTATTTAGAATTTTACATTTGTTCTTAAGGTACAACAGGTTAGAAACCACGATCAAATTTTTCAATGCAAAAGGTAAGTCTTCACTTTCTTTGTTCAATCCTTAATTTACATGATACCTCTATTACAGTGTATGTTCTTGAATGAAAGCCTTGTGCATCTGGACATGGCCGGAACTCATGAAATTAGAAGGGCATCTTTCATGTCTGCGCATTTTTAAAAAGATGAGTAGAATAGGGTTACCGAAAGCCTACTTTGGATTCCGTAAGTCTTTGATTGTATGTTTCAATTTATGTTTGTTTAGTACAAATATTGGTTTGTAGTATAAGAATCTAATGGATTTTTTGTATTTCGTTGTTGTTGACATATTTGGATGCTTCACCATCACTCCATACTAAATGTGGTGTGATATTCTTCTCATATGTTGGGTATTTAGGTTAAGATATTTTTAACCGATACTGACATACGCGTCTTTTGGAATTTGGTAATGTTTTGTTGTAGAATTCCTAACACTCTGTGTACTATCTTTTCGTTTTTTGTACTCATATAGACAAAATGAATACAGTAAAAGCCCAAGTAACAGCAATTACCCACACCAAAAAAATCCTAATCTCCAGACATTCACACCATTACCTCTCTAAGTATTGTAGTAAGGAAGATTTTCAAATGTAGCAGACTTCATTATCTCTATTATGCTTCATAAGACAATCGAAGAGAGTAAGAAAGAAATTATAAAGATATAAGTTGGAATGTTAGGATTTATGTGGGTGACTGGTGAGGCATGTTTTACATTTTTAAGTCTACATAACAGCTTACTTAACGATCTTAAATTGGATGTAGTTTGAGGGAGGTGAGCTCAACAAGTTATATAAAATTCAGCCAAATCACAGCCAGACTTTCATTGTTCATAGGTGGGATTGTATTACACTATGTTTTTGCGTGAAGATTATTAAACTGATATAAATGACTTTAATTGTCTGTTAGCTTATTAACCGGCATAATCTCATTCAAAATCTGGATTAGTGGAAAGGATCCGTTTATTTTGGTCTTTAATTCAACGTCCATGTGAAAAATGTACTTTTTTGGAGGTCTCTTATATGTTTATTTTGAGTTGTTTATTGTTTTTCATTTAATTCTTTACATTTTTCGTGAAGTATCACAAAAAATTATCCAATTCAGAACACAAGAAGTTAAGAAGTGAACATGGATCATCCCCATATATAGATAGACTGTCAACTAGGGACGGGGCCTAACTTGGTAGCAGGGCTAACTTGCATTTTGTCCATCACTTTGCGCTAATAACTGGAAAATGGTGTTAGGGGTTTTGATGTATTATGTCGTGGATTATCTTCTGATTCTCGTGCTACTACTTGTGATCAGGCGTCTCTGCTGACTGAATCAATTAAACTCGCAATTAAAATCTTATCAACCAACGTAGCTTTTGTAACCAAGGTATGAGTTTCTTGTTTATTTGTTCTTTTGGTGCAAACATAAATCTTTATTTATGCATAAAATCTTTTCATTGCTGGACTTATGATCCAAGGCTTAATCTATGTCAAGTATCTAAAGTCATGATGTTGAATTTCAGGCAGAAATCGAGACTCATAGCAAATCTGGATCTTTGTCAATGTATGCTCATTATGGTCAAAGTGACAGATGTTCGATGGCGCAGGTCTACTTTCTGAGCTGGTAAGGTTATAGTTTTAAAGACTGCAGCTTGACAGGACCAGTTCCTGATCCGAGCAAGATACCACACCTCACCTATATGTAAGTTTGTAAGAGTCCTGATATCTGCCAATGCAAAATGCTCGTTTGTTGATTCCTCCTCCCAACCCTTTGGTTTTGAAGCAGGGGAATCATTCTTTTCTCCCTTTTTCTCTATAATGATGGTATTTTGATGCAAAGTATATTTTTTGCAGGTTATTGCAACAGAATATGGAGATTGGCGCCTCACTGTGTGGAAACACTACAGTAAGTTTGGGTTTAATTTAGCTTCTCTGTCACTCTAGCTACTGGGCATTGCACCCATTAATATTTTTCATTGTTGGTGTTTATTATCTTATGTTTTTGTTAGCTAGCTATTTATGCCTTAGTTTTATTGGAGATGAAAGAGCCTATTTGAAATCTTTATTTGCAGGATTTTTATCCTTGAACTTAACAATAAAGGTTAATCAAACTTTTTAGATGCTTCAAAGTGAATGTTAGGTCTCATTGAGTACTGTAGACAACCTTGAAACATTTGTTGCTGATGTTAATAGTGGAAGGTGGGATGCTATATTGCCTCAAGTTGCACAACCTAAGCTTCCTAGACAGAAGCTGGATGACTTATACGAGAAGCTGCCAGGTTTTGACTTTACTCAATTCTTTTTTTTCACTCCTACTATTATCTATTTAGCTTGATATACTATGAAGACTCTCCATGCTATAGTACTCCAAACCAGTGCTTTCATATCCTAGTGCTACGTGTTTTTTATAGTTGAATACAGCAGGCTTTCCCTATATACTAGTAATGGCATTCACCTCATACGTCAAAATGATTATGCGAAGTGATTATACTAATATATAGTTTATCCAGAGTATACTTATTGATACTTTTTTTTCTAGCATCTCTAGCTATATTACCAATTTCACATTCATAACGAACATCATTAACCAGCATTTATCAGAATTGACTCTTTGTCTTATATTTGTCACAGTCAAGATACCTTCACATTAAGCGGCTTAATCTCGATTTTGCACAAGACGTTGAAGACAAACATCTGAATCTCCTCAAAAGAAAGGTATTATTACTGCTTTTGAGCATTAAGAACAGATTACTTTTTTTCTTTCTTTTGTATGTTGTGCCTTGGTTGAGGGAATATGGGATGCAGACTAATTAGAGAAGGTCGACCATGAATATTATACAATTTTAGATAAAGTTAACCTCGTATATTTTATGATTTAATTAGGCAAACCTTGGTAGAAAATGCGTTTCTTAGGCTGCAGACTAGAAAAACACTGTATCTTTTAAGATTCAAAGATGCATATTTTTTATCCTTTTTGATTTGGATGGTTGGCTGTTGGGTGCTAAGTTATGTGTTTTTAATGTGTGGCCTTGTATCTCTGTTTGCTTGAGTAATATGTGGCGCTATATTTCTTTGATGGTTTGATTTGTTTGATTTTGCTTGTTTGATTAAAAACTTTGTTATCTTTAACATTTTAGTTTACTGTGTTATCATTTTATATGCTCAAATGATTTATGATATTTATATATATGAATTGGGAAGGTGATCAATTGGCCGAAACCAAGTGTTAAGCCTTATCAGCAATGAACCATGCTGTTGTTGTTTTTTTTTTTTTTTATGTATTTTTTTTAATGTCTTTTGGATGTTATTAAAAATTCCTATGAGATTGAACTCTTTTACAATACATGGCAATTGATTTTGAAGTTAAAAAGTGTTTTTAGTTATTCATTTCACTTTTATTTACAATTTAACTATTTATATAATTATAACTATTAATAAAAATATTGGCTGTCAGATTTTGAATTAATCGATAAGTAATCTCCGTCAGTAATTATTGACAAGCAAAGTTCGTTGTTTACTATCGATAATTAGACAGTAGGTCACTAACGTTTGCGGTTTTCGACACCTCAAATTATGACAGGTCGTCCGACGGACAGATTCTATGGATAATCTCTATTATTGACGGTTTTGGTCCGTCGAAAAAGGTGAATTCTGGCGTAGTGTCAGCACCAGTATAAGAAGTAGAAGTATCTAAAGATATAACATCAGAAGTGAGATTATTAGTTGCACCATCATCCATATATCATGGATTCTCACCAAGAATATTAGCAGAAGCCAACATTGCTTAAAGATTTCTTGGTGGATGACTTCCCTGATATGCAAAGTTAATCATATTCCAACACTCTCTATAATCATGACCATATTTCAAACATATATGACATGTTGGCTTGTCACTAGAGGACATGTGTGCATGAGGTCTGACAGAAGTAGGAAAACTAGAAGTAGAAGCAGAACTAGAAGAAGAATGAAATCCAAAACAAGGTGTATGAAGAATACCAGATCCTCTTCCAGGATAAAAATTTGATCTACCTCCTCTACTAAAATTAGGATTGTAGCTACGATCTTCTCTACCAAAAGGTCTAAAATTACACATTTGTGCATCAAAAGCTCGATTGTCAGATTCAGTTATAACAACTTTATTCCTATCACTCACAACACTTTCTTCGCTAAACAGATTATTGTGAAGTTCAACATTAGTAATATGAGGATTTCGATGCCATATAGTGGTCACAAAAGGAATATAATCAGAATTCGAAGCAACCAAGGTAACTACAACAATATCTTTATCAGAAATCATATCACCATAAGAAGCAAGTTGATCGGACAACAGTTTGATTTTATTGATTAAAGAAGGCACAAATTCATCACCTTGTTTTAAAGAAAAGAGACGAGTACACAACTGGAGATAATGAGTAGCCGAAAATCTTGCAAACCTGTCATCAATACTCTTCCAAAGCTCGTGTGAAGTTGTAGATCTTGAAAATAGGCAATTCACATATTCAGAAGTAGTCGAATTAATCCGCATAGTAAATAATTGTTGCATCCCCACCGATCCAATCAATATAGAGAGGATTCTCAATTCCATTTTCTTGATTCCTTATCGGTGTAAACTGAGCAGGACATTGATAGGATCCAACAAGAAATTTCATCATCTAATAATTCTTGATTACTGGAATCATAAGATTCTTCCAAGTTATGAGAGTATCCTCTTTCAATTCAGGAAAATAAAATTTGTTAATTAATCTAAAGGGATTTCTTCGAGATCGAATGTGAGGTAGGATTATCCATATCTGAAGAAAATTCACAAAACATATACTGAAAGAAGAAGAATCAAAGAAAAATAACAAAGAAATTAGGGAAAAAATATGAAGAAAAAAAGAAGAACAAGAAGAATAAATAAAAAAAGCGGGATTGAGATTGAAAAACCAGAGAAATCATCCATTTCCCTGTCTGATCCTGTAGTTTTATTGATTAGAACAACTGAAAAATGTATTAATTACACATAACCAATTTACAACTGACATTATATATTCAGTAATAGAACGGTAAATAAACATTTAGTCAAACAGACAATGACTAACAGTTAAAGACAGAAAACCACATAAGACAGACACGAGGGTGTGAAATAAAGTTACTACTTTTTCCCTGTATCCCGATTTGACTCATAACGACTCATCTCCGCCAAAATTGAAATTTTACCCACTTTCTCAATCTTGCGGTGCAACTGTTTTATAGTAAATTTAGCATTATTACTAGGCTGTCTTCCCACGTTTTCATAAATTAGTCAAAATTTGATTCCGAAAAATTAGAAAATTCTTAATTTTCTCCCCTATCAAAGGAAACAAAATATTTTTTTTCATTTTGGTTATAAACCTATTCGATATCTTGATAAAGGTGCATTTTGGATTCCTCAACTTCACTCTCACGACTCACCAGAGATCATTCTCTCTCCGTTTGCATAACAAAATTGGAGTCATCCTGAAGTTTTTCATCAAGCATGAGATGGATTTCCAGAACTAAATAAACTCAGATATTTCATTTTAATCACTCTTATCTTGTCAACATTGTAGAGAAGAAGAAGAAGAAAATAGAATCAACAGTTTACCTATTGATATTTTACATCACATTCTCTGTTTTATTGATATGAGATTTGCAGTTCAAACCTGTGTTTTGTCAAAAAGATGGGAATATGTTTGGAAGTCTCTCCCTTTCACAACATCATCATATTGGACTTCATTTTCAGGAGACGAAGATAGACAATCTGACACTTTTAGTTCTATGGCAGACAATAATTTTGTATATTTTGTGGACAGGGTATTCCAATTCTGTGATGACTCTGATATACAGATGATTAATCAAGAGTTTTTTATATGGAATGATCTTTCAGTAAAATCTCTTGAAGTCGTAAAGCATAATGTTCAAGACCTAGATATAAATATTCCGTACTATCGTAACTCAGATTATGGAATGTACTATCGTAACTCAGCAGAATATGAGATTCCTCATGAACTCCTTAATTGTGAATCATTGAAGAGTTTAAGTATCTCGTTGGCGGACCTACCTTATACTTGGTACACGCATAGTATTTTACTGAAGTCGATGAGTTTACCTCAAATCAGAAAACTGATGTTGAAAGGAATTTCAATCCCTAATTCAGAGTTACAAAGGCTTTTCTCAAGTTGTCCACTTATGGAAACTGAATCATACAAGGCTGGGATATACAGAGGAACGAACAAAGGAATATCAATATTGCTTCTCAATGCCTTCACTTTTTTGAACTAATAGATAGATATCATGAACGTCTTAGTTCGACAGTTAATTCTTTGAATTGCACTACCAAGATATCTGCTCCAAATATCAAATACTTCAAGTGCACAGGATAATGACAGAAGATTTTTCCTCAGAAAATCTTTCTTCTTTAGTCTGTGCTCATCTTGAAATGAGATTAAAAGACAAACGAGAAGCAGGTGAAACTTCATAAACATATTTTGCGCTGCGCGCTGAGCAAAAAGAAGTGTCTGCTAAGCGTAGGGCTGCACATCGGGCGGGTCGGGTTTGGCCCCACTACCACCCGACCCGTCAGTTAGTGGGTGACTTGACTTTTCATCCGCATCCAACCCGTCGTAGGACGAGTCGGGTTGGGTGTGGGTGACCACGGGTCACCCGCCCAGACTCCACAAATCCTACAGTTCTGTTAAGTTCTGTTCTTGAATCTTAAGTTCTGTTCTGTAACTTCTGATGTCTACAGGTGAAGCAAAACTGACAATGCCACAAAACCATACTTGGATACCTTTATTGTTAGAAAAATTTAGAAAGATGGAAAACAATCTAAAAAGTACCATCTGCTATAAGCACACATCACAAGACATCCATTAACACATACTACAAAAGAGCACGGGTTCTTGAGAACAAAAATGTAACTACACTGAATTTAAATCTGTGCATGACATAGGCAATGAGGGAAATGCCTATTTTTCGAACTTAACTTGAAAACTCTCCCACACAACTAAATAGGAAGAAGAGAAAGATAAATTCACTACCCCTTCAATGAACCAAATTGAAGAACGAAGTACCCTAAGTGACACCACAAGTGTATCAACAATAATATCCCAAAAGAAATGCAATTCACTGCTTTTATAAGAATGAATCTTTTTTAAAGTTGGTGGTGAAGAGAACCATAATTGTTAGCATTCTTTAGTGAAATCCAGTTCTATATACAACGTAATCTGCATATTCCTTGCATCTCCATCAATCCAAGATTTCAGTCAAAAGATCAACATTAGTGCATACAAGTGATCTAACATTAGAACTATCAAAACCCATAAACAGCTGTATGAACAGAATCACTTAATACTTAACACCAAAATAGCTTGCCCTATTTAGAATGAGTAGAATCCTACTGCAGTGTAGAAACAAAAGTGTGCAGCAGATAAAAGTGTGCAGTAGAATGAGCAGAATCCTACTGCATCTTGCAACCATTTAACATATTGTCTCACTCACACACTATGTTTACATAGTATCCCTAAAGAATAAGTAGTAGTGGTCCAAAAACATACCTAAACAAAGGTGATCCAAAACCTTTTCCAAAGATGCTTCCAAGTTTTGTTTGTGTGCAGAGAGTCCCAACAAATCTTAGGTCATTATTTTGTATTTCTGCTCCAAAAACCAGAACCAAAACAATAAGCTGATCACAAAACTAGGTTTTACAGAAACCCCTAATTGAAAATAAAAACCCCAAGATGAAAATAAAAACCCCAAATTGAAACCCCAAATTGCAACATGAAATTCAACACGACAGAAGAGAAGAGACATCAAGGAATTTATTATCAAAAATTAAGGGTTTAGTGGTTTACCTTCCTGATAGGCTAGAAATGTTGAAGGGTTACCTTCCTGATAGTCGAGACAGAAACCAGCCGGAGATTTCAACACGGCAGAAGAGAAGAGACTTAGGCTTAGGTCGAGAGAAACCAGAGAAACGGAGAAGAGACTTAGACTTAGGCTTTGTTTTCATCTCCAATCAACAGCTAAGATTAAAAGATCTATTTAATCCAAGGGCCAGTAAATAAGGGATTTTTTTGGCGGGTGGACGGGTCGGGTCGGGTGAGAGGAGCTATCACCCGCACCCGACCCGTTCATCGGCGGGTCGGGTAAAATTGGGCGGGTGCGGGTCGGGTTGACGGGTTGGGTCGAGTTTGTGCAACCCTAGCTAAGCGTATCATGAAATATCTAGAAGCGGTTCATAATGTGCATCACTTGACACTAGAGGTATAAATTGGGTCGTGCCAGCCCAGCCCAGTCCAGCACGTGAATTAGCCCAACACGGCAGCTTCATGTGTTGAGCTGGGCCAGACTAATCGGCCCAGTGACACTGCGAAAAACGTGGCAATGATTAGCATGTGGCATGGGACAGCACAACATGCTAAGAAAACACGTCATAACATGTATAAAACACTACACAATACGGCGTAATACGACACATTTTGTGTATATTTTACAAAAGAGTGTTTATTTTAACCAATTTTTGATATTTTATCTTCTTCATCTAAAGAATTAAAGGCCTAAACTAATAAAACTCCCAGGTTGAATAGTGAGGAAACATTCACTTCTTATTGGCCGAAATAACACTTTGTGGCTTTTGTGAAACGAGAATTTTGATGAGGACACTTGGCAATGTTTGATTGGTGCAAATATTCTGGGATGAAGGAAACCTACTTTCCTATTGGCTATTAAGATTAAATAATATTACACTTCGTTTACACCGTATACTTAATTGTACCGGGTTAGCGTCACCTAAAATCGGTGGACAACACCTCAGATCGACGATCTACGTTTAATCCTCTTTAATAAATAACTATGTTAATTTTATATTTTATGAATAGAAAAATGTATTTTTAAATAAAAATAAAAAAGAGTTGGACCAATTTTCTTTTTATTAGGAATAAAAATATTTATACTGTTTTACTTCCACGGAGTTCTCATGACAGCCAAAGATATTCGACGCATATACAATTTATCGCTAGAAGAAATCGTGTTGGAGCGAGAAGAAGCTAGAAAGATGAGGAAGGGTGATGGAGAAAGGGATGTTTTGGATATGTTACTAGATACAGTAGCTGACGAGAAATCAGATGTCAAAATCACAAGAGATTATGTTAAAGCCTTCGTGTTGGTATGTTATTTTTATATTGTATTTGTACTTACATACATATCTGTACGAGAAAAATTAAAAATTGTCTAGCTTAATTTTATCAACCAAATTTGCCCTGACGCCCATTTGATAGTATTTACTAATGTTTTCAAAATGCGATTTATGTACACGATATCGTCACGGACTTACGGCTGGAACTGGGTGCAGTAGAATGGGACATTAGCGGAACTCATCAACCATCTTAAAATCTTCAAGAAAGCCAGAGAAGAAATCGATTCAGTCGTAGAAGTAAATAACACATTAGTTGAAGAGTTAGACCTTCCGGACCTTCCTTACCTTCAAGCGATAGTTAAAGAAAACCTTCGACTACATCCACCTGGTCCATTGCTTATAAGAGACTCAACTCATATTGTAAAGTGTTAGAATTAAAAATGGATTTCTTACTTAAAATTAATTTTGTTACTTAATATATCTTAAAGGGACCTAGAGTCACTAGTCCAAACTTGGGGTGGAAAAATTAAAGCCATCCGTTTCACTTCTTAGTGAATGAGAAACCTTTGGTTTGTCCCATATTGGGCAAACCAAGGAGGAAGTTTATCCTTATTACCACAAACGTTCTGTATAAGGAAAAAGAACTATTGGATTGGATATGGACTTAGGAAATGGACTAGTGGGCAAATGCACACATGTGCGGTGCTTCGCACCGAAGCACCGCGGGCCGTGGGCTTGCGGAGCTTGCGTGTGCTTTTGCGTGAGCCTTGGCGCGACCATTGGTGCGACCCCTTGGTGCCTTGGCGTGTGCCTGCGAGTGCATACGTGTACCCATCAAAGATCCAACGGTTTTACATTTTTAATACTATACATTAAATATTTGACCGTTTTGTATTTATAAAATTAAATCAGATTTAATAAACAAAATCTTTTAATTAAATATCTCGAATTTAATATGTTGAATTAAATGATTTTTGACCGTTTGAAAAATCAACAGTCTTCTTCTTCTTTAAAAGAAAAACAAAAATCAGATTTTCATTTACCCCAGTCGCAGCCACTGACCTGACGACTTTTCCCCTCTTCTTGCTTTGTATGCGCACTAGTTTAATTTCATCTTCTTCTACTTTTAAGTTCACAACGGGCCAACGAGTCTTGCTAACTGGGTTGGTATCAGGTGGTTTTATCCTGGATTCGATTTGTCATCTCTAAAGGTATAACAACACTTTTCTAAAGGTGTACCTGAAAAATATCGAGTTAAGGGCAGTCTGTTGAACAGGCGACTCCATCTCTCTGTGCTTGTGTGATTTTCTGAAGTGTGTTATCTGTTCTAACCCTTAACTCTTTTCAAGCTTCTGTTTGGTTTGTCCACTGTTACAGGAATATTCTCCAACATTCTTAACTCGATATCTTGTTTAGTTTCAAAATTTTACTTCTGTAACAATGGTGAACACTGATGTTGACAGACCTCAGAAGTTTTCTGGAAAGGACTTCAAGAGATGGCAGTCAAAAATGTTATTTTTCCTGAGTTTCCACATGCTAGATGATATGGTTCTGAAGCCGTTTGATGAGTCTCTGAATGAACCTGAAAAACTACAGGACTTAGAAAGTTGGAAGAGAAGTAATTACATGGCCAAAAATCATATCTTAAACTGCCTAGAAGATGTTTTATATGATTTTTACAATGCTAAGGATAATTTCAATGCTTACAATTTGTGGACTGCACTACAAGATAAATATGAAGCAGAAACAGCAGGAAGTAAAAAATTCCTGGTTGCACGTTTTCTGGAATATAAAATGATGAATGATAAATCAGTGGTTGATCAGTTTCTGGAGCTGCAAAAAATTATTAATGAAATAATTGCTGAAGGAATGGTTATTGACGAAACATTTCAAGTTTCTGCTGTTATTGAAAAATTACCAAATTCCTGGGCTGAATACAAGAGAAGACTAAGGCATGAAACAGGTGAAATTTCCATGGTAGAATTGGGCAAGAAAATCCAAGTTGAAAAATTGATGTATTCAAAGGACAAGAATGTTTCTTCTGCAAGAGACATGTCAAACAAAGCTCACGTTATCAAACACAAATTTGCTAATCTAAGTCTGGACCACAACAAGCGCAAGCCTGGCCCGCAAAGAAAAGGTACCTTTCAAAAACCAAAATCTGCTATTGGTAAAATGAAGGGAGCATGTTATGTTTGTGGTGTGTCTGGCCATATGGAAATTCATTGTAGAAAACGCAAAGATGCGAATTTTAAGAAAACAAATGTAAATTTAGTTGAAAGTAGTAGTAATGAGTTTTCTGGCACAGTGTCTGAGGTTAACTTAGTTACCAATGTGAGAGATTGGTGGGTAGACTCTGGAGCTACCAAAAATATCTGCGGAAGTAAAGACATGTTCACCTCCTATCAGACGGTAGGAGAAGGAGAAAAACTCTATATGGGTAATTCATCTGCAGCACATGTTGCAGGAAAAGGAAAAATTTCGCTGAAGCTATCTTCTGGGAAAATCCTCACATTGAATGAAGTGTTACACGTACCAGACATCTGCAAGAATCTCGTTTCAAGTGGTGTGCTAGATGATAAGGGCTTTAAGATTGTATTTGAGTCTGGGAACTAAGGGAAAGGATTTTGTGGGAAAGGGCTATAAGGCTGAAGGCCTATACAAATTATCTGTAACCTCTGTTGAAGTTAATAAAATTGATTCTTCTTATGTTGTTGTCTCATTGAATATCTAGCATGGTAGACTTGGTCATGTAAATTATAAATCAATGAACAAATTGGCAAACTATGGTTGCATTCCAAAATTAAATTTGGAATATGAACATAAATGTGAAGTTTGTGTAGAATCAAAATATGAAAGAAGCCCTTTAAGAAAAATGTCCACAGAAATTCTAATCCCTTAGAGTTAGTTCACTCAGACTTAGTTGATATGAAATCAATCCAAACCAGAGGTGGTAAAAGATGGTTTGTCACTTTCATAGATGACGGTACTAGATACTGTCATATTTACTTGCTTAAAGGAAAAGATGATGCT
>JAJJMC010015296.1:5031732-5113463 GCA_023531435.1 Papaver californicum
CATTAGATCTGACCGTGGAGGTGAATATGTAATCCCTATAGGAGACTTTTGTGCACAACATGGCATTATTCATGAGGTAACTCCTCCTTATTCACCACAATCTAATGGAGTGGTTGAACGGAAAAACCGAACCCTTAAGGAGATGATGAATGCCATGTTAATCAGTTCAGGACTACCGACGAACTTGTGGTGTACTAGATACTGTCATATTTACTTGCTTAAAGGAAAAGATGATGCTTTAGAAGCATTTAAATATATAAATTAGAAGTAGAAAACCAATTGAACACCACAATTAAAACCATTAGATCTGACCGTGGAGGTGAATATGTAATCCCTATAGGAGACTCTTGTGCACAACATGGCATTATTCATGAGGTAACTCCTCCTTATTCACCACAATCTAATGGAGTGGCTGAACGGAAAAACCGAAGCCTTAAGGAGATGATGAATGCCATGTTAATCAGTTCAGGACTACCGGCGAACTTGTGGGGGGAGGCCGTCCTCTCAGCTTGCTATATCCTGAACAGAGTGCCCTTAAAGGATCAATCAAATCACCGTATGAATTATGGAAAGGCAAAAAACCCTCTTATGGATACCTCAAAGTGTGGGGGTGTTTAGCCAAGGTCTCTATTCCTCCACCTAAGAGGACTAAAATAGGACCTAAAACAGTTGATTGTGTCTTCATAGGATATCCCGAACACACCACTGCTTATAGGTTTATGGTTGTGAGTTCTGAAAACTCAGAAACTGGTGTGAACACCATTATGGAATCTAGGGATGCTGCATTTTTTGAAAATGTGTTTCCGTTGAAATCTGAATCTCGCATGATATGTGATGATCCCCTAGATGTCCCTTATTCTATCCATATTTTACCAATAGAAGAAGATGAACCTATTTATGAACCTAGAAGAGGCAAAAGACTTAGAATAGAAAAATCTTTTGGGCCAGACTTCATAACCTGTTTAGTTGAAACTGATCCACAAACCTATAAAGAGGCTATGACTTCGTCTGAAGCTCCATGGTGGAAAAAATCCACTATTAGTGAGATGGATTCTATTGTTCAGAATGAAACCTGGGAGATAGTAGATTTACCTCCAGGGTGCAAACCCATAGGCTGTAAATGGATCTTCAAGAGAAAACGTAAGGTAGATGGAACTGTGGAAAAGTATAAAGCTAGACTAGTAGATAAGGGCTATAAACAAATAGAAGGTGTAGATTTCTTTGACACTTATTCACCTGTCACTAGAATTACTTCCATTAGGATGCTAATTGCAATCGCTGCAATTCATAACCTAGAAATACATCAAATGGATGTAAAAACTGCGTTCTTAAATGGTGAATTAGATGAAGAAATTTATATGGACCAACCCGAAGGATTTGTAGTGAAGGGTTATGAAAACAAAGTGTGTAGACTTTAAAATTCTTTATATGGCTTGAAAAAAGCACCGAAACAATGGCATGAAAAATTTGATCATGTAATGTTCTCTAGTGGATTTAAAATAAATGAAGCTGACAAATGTGTGTACAATAAATCTATAAATGATGCCTGTGTGATTGTATGCTTGTATGTTGATGATATGCTTATACTAGGTATAACCTTAGAAATCATTAATTCCACTAAGAACATGTTGAGTGAGAATTTTGACATGAAAGACTTAGGTCCTGCTGATGTAATCCTAGGGATGAAAATTAGAAAGGAGCCTAATGGATTCACTCTTAGTCAATCTCATTATGTTGAATCAGTTCTTAAGAAATTTAACCAGTTTGATAGTAAACCAGCAAGTACTCCATTTGACCCTTCTTGCAAACTCTAGAAAAACAAAGGCAATGGAGTCTGCAACTTGAATATTCACGTGTCATAGGAAGTCTGATGTATTTAATGAACATCACAAGACCAGACATTGCCTATGCTATGAGTAGACTAAGTAGGTATACCTGTAATCCAGGACATGAGCATTGGGATGCACTTTTCAGAGTGTTGAGGTATCTTAAATACACTTTAAACTACCGTTTGAGTTATGAAAGACACCCCGTTGTTCTTGAAGGATACTGTGATGCAAACTGGATAGCAGACTCAGAGGAGTCTAAGTCTACGAGTGGATACATATTCACTCTAGGCTGTGGATCAGTGTCTTGGAAGAGTTCCAAACAGACCTGTATCGCTCGATCCACTATGGAATCCGAGTTTATTGCGTTAGATAAAGCAGGAGAGGAAGACACTTGGCTAATATGTTTTTTAGAAGACATTCCTCTCTGGCATAGGCCTGTGCCAGCTATATCTATACATTGTGATAGTCAAGCTGCAATAGCTAATGCTAAAAACAACAACTATAGGCAGAATACCGTCGCCTATTGTCACTAAGAAACTAAAAGAAACCGCCGAAGGAAAATCTATTCATATTAGGAGAAGACACAATTCTCTAAAACAACTAATCTCAACTGGCGTTATTTCTGTTGACTTTGTGAGGTCTAAGGAGAATATCGCGGACCCTTTGACGAAGGCTTGTCCAAGGAGATAGTTAGTAATGCATCGAGGGGGATGGGACTTAAGCTCATAAATTAAAACTTGCCATGAAGGATGCTCAACCTTGCTGACTGGAGATCCCAAGATCAAGGTTTTGAATGAGACAACTATTTTGTGGAGGGTAAAAATTAAACACTATCAGGGAATTGTTTTCTCTGTCCCTTCCCTATGGTGTAGACGTGATAGTGTGACTGCATGTGAGGATGACTTATAGTAAAGTCTTAATGAGTTCTATAGTTTCAATTTAAGATTAAAATGGGGTGTAGCAGTTAACACTCTTGATAGAACTCACCTATCTGAATGAGGAAGTGGGTCGCTTCCTATGAGAATTGAAATGATTCTCTAGAGCATTCTGAGAAACGGGATATGTCCAGGGCCAAAACGGACACAACGGCGTGAACTTAACAACACTCTTGAGAGATATCTCGCGTAAGGAGCTATTGATGAATTACACCAAACCATGGCAGTTCAAGACATCGCGTTCACTATCCATAAAGTAGTTCCGATACTTCTCACTAAGCAGAGGTTCAATTCCTTATGGACACCTATTGCTTAAGAGGTATTTCTCGTTTTCCGGTTTTCTGATTTATCGCTTTCTTTATTCATGTGGGGGATTGTTATAATTAAAAATGGATTTCTTACTTAAAATTAATTTTGTTACTTAATATATCTTAAAGGGACCTAGGGTCACTAGTCCAAACTTGGGGTGGAAAAATTAAAGCCATCCGTTTTCACTTCTTAGTGAATGAGAAACCTTTGGTTTGTCCCATATTGGGCAAACCAAGGAGGAAGTTTATCCTTATTACCACAAACGTTCTATATAAGGAAAAAGAACTAGTGGATTGGATATGGACTTAGGAAATGGACTAGTGGGCAAATGCACACATGTGCGGTGCTTCGCACCGAAGCACCGCGGGCTTGCGGAGCTTGCGTGAGCCTTGGCGCGACCATTGGTGCGAGCCTTAGTGCGAGCCTTGGCGTGACCATTGGTGTGTGCCTTGCGTGTGCCTGCGAGTGCATACGTGTACCCATCAAAGATCCAACGGTTTTATATTTTAATTCTATACATTAAATATTTGACCGTTTTGTATTTATAAAATTAAATCAGATTTAATAAACAAAATCTTTTAATTAAATATCTCGAATTTAATATGTTGAATTAAATGAATTTTGACCGTTTGAAAAATCAACAGTCTTCTTCTTCTTTAAAAGAAAAACAAAAATCAGATTTTCATTTACCCTAGTCGCATCCACTGACCTGACGACTTTTCCCCTCTTCTTGCTTTGTATGCGCACTAGTTTAATTTCATCTTCTTCTACTTTTAAGTTCACAACGGGCCAACGAGTCTTGCTAACTGGGTTGGTATCAGGTGGTTTTATCCTGGATTCGATTTGTCATCTCTAAAGGTATAGCAACACTTTTCTAAAGGTGTACCTGAAAAATATCGAGTTAAGGGCAGTCTGTTGAACAGGCGGCTCCATCTCTCTGTGCTTGTGTGATTGTCTGAAGTGTGTTATCTGTTCTAACCCTTAACTCTTTTCAAGCTTCTGTTTGGTTTGTTCACTGTTACAGGAATATTCTCCAACATAAAGTTGGAGGTTATGATATTCCAACAAAAAATAGATTCTCTGTGAATGTATGGTCCATGACTAGAAACCCAAAATATGGAAAAAAATCCATTAGAATTTAAACCAGAAAGGTTCATTGCAAATGAGAATACCGGTGAGAACTATGATATTAAACGCCAACGTTTTGAGTTTCTACTATTTGGAACTGGGAGAAGAGGATGTCCGGGAACGTGTGGTTTTCTTTACTAAAATTACCTACCGAGTTGGTTGCAATGATACAATGTTTCGATTGGAAGATAGTTTGCAAGGAACCGGTAATCGATATGAGTGAGCGATTTGGATTGACACTTCCAAAGGCAGATCCTCTTACGGTAATCCCTGTTACTCAATTTGATCCTTTTGTTGCCGTCTAAGTTTGGCTATTCAACTGTATTTAAAGAGTTATATTTTTTTATTATCAAATTTCTTCTTTTTTTGTTTTGTTATTGACAAATTTTTATATCTGTATTCGTTCTTAATTTTGATTGTTCTGTTATCCATCATCCCTAAAATCTTGAGTTTAAAGCTTGAACTGTTCATCAAAGCTTCTTTATTTTTATGGCAATGGTAATCTCCTTCTTCCGTTAGTGTTTAAGAATTTAAGGAAAAATTTCGTCCAATTATATATATATATATAATAATTTCTTTTTTCAATATACATTTGCAATCTTTAATATTTTTACATTGTTAAAGGAGGAATTTAAACTTAATTTTCAAAATGTTCAGCCAAAAATTCTTTAAAGAGATCAATTATGGATTGTTTAGAAGAGGCAATATTTTAGTCTAAAAATTTATTTTCACACCGAGAACATGAGTACCCTTGAATTATTTGTAAGTAGTGTAGTTGATGCTGCCATTTAATTGTATTTATTGAATTACATTGTTTTACTTATGGAACATATACGCCGAAAAATAAATCTATGGACAAATGCATGATTCAACGATGTTATGTAAATAGAAAGAAACTGCTAAGGAAGGAAAAAAAAGGTAATTTGAATTTTTATTTTCATAATTTGAGATATATGTATTTTTGATATTGAAACTAACTATCTATATTGGATTCAGTTTCACAAGAAAACATAGCTCATGATGCAAATAAAAGAAAAAGACTTTTTGTTTACAATTACATGCTAAATGGTAAGGGTTTCTCACCATGTGCAATAAGAAAAATGGCGATGGTTCTTTGTCATTTAATCTATGTTACTAATTTTTATTAATATATTGTCATTTGATAAAAGAAAACGATGATATTTGATGATATTTATTACTACCTCCGTTTCAGCAAAAGTGTTTTTATCACTTTTTCATTTTAACCTATTTTTAGGCTAAAATGAAAAAGTGATAGTAACACTTTTGCTGAAACGGAGGGAGTATGATATTGTTAGTAGAGTTTCAAAAAATATGATAGATATATGATATTTGTATTAATGTATTGTCACTAAGTTATTTTATTTTGATCGACGATATTAATTTGTTCAAAACTAAACATATAATTTGTGTTTCATATTTATAACTGTCGCAACTTCTTAACTATACCAGTGACGGACTTGCCAAATCATAATATCGGAGGTCCAACAACAATATATCCTCATGGTCAAGCAATTATATGAAATAAGGAGAGGTGCAACAAAAGAAATAAAAAAAGTTTAGTCGTATTCAACATGTGTTGTATGAAAGGAACAATAAAACTGTCTCTCTTGAAAAATACACCGATTTTTCTTAAAAACCTTTTGCAATATATAAATGGTGGATAAAGAGTAGCGAAATTCAGGAAAAACATTAGTCGTATAATTTATTGTTTGCATTTACTTCGATTGGTGCCAAAATAAAGAATCAACAAAACGATGGTTGAACCCCATGGATATTTACAATGTATGGTCAAAACCATCACAAAATCAGTTCTTTGTTACCTATGGATGGCCAACAACCATCATTTTCCCAGATGTATATCTACGACACTGAAAATGAGTGCGAATAGGAAGAATATTTTTTGCTAATAGAAAAAAGAAGAAAGGGAAGCAAGATATTGAATTTGATCATGGATTGAAAAGAGTAGACAACTATGAAGTTGAAACCACGAGCTTATTAGATGATTTAATTATAAAAGGCTTCATTAAAATGTTAGAAAATAACAACAATCTTTATAAAACATTCAAAATATGAAGAGACATGTATAAAAAGATGAATTGATCGGTACAATTGAGTTGGTCTTAAATAAAAAGATAAAAAAGATGCACAACAATATATTTTTTATTTTTTTGCTGGCCAAAACTATATTACTTTTTTAGGTGAGGCAGGGGAAGTATAGCAATAATTGTTTGAAATAAAGTAAGAAACAATAATAAAACATCACCGATAAATGAAAATATTTCCCATGAAGTTTTGAAGTGATCACGTTTTAATAAAGCTCTCCATTTATACCAATCTATTTCGAAGTATTGATTGCATCTGTAACAAAGTCCATCGTAGCAGAATTTTCTAATGCTAACACCATTAACAATTTTTTCAAACACAAAAAGAATTAAATCTACTAAAAAAAAGAGGGAAATAAAAATCCCGGTGCGTAGCACGGATATAAATCTAGTATTATATTATTTATATAACAACGCATATAATATCTAAATATCTGGAAAATATCAACCTTGAAAAGTATAAAATAAATATACCAGACACAGCACAACATGACATAGCACGCCTTCAAATACGGTACAACATAGCACGTCTTAATTTTTAGCACGACATAACACGATACGTCATACGATGGATTTACCTCTTAGTGAGTTGTGCTGGTTTGAACCGGTCCGTTTTACACTCTACTTGACACTATCATCTGGGTTCCTTGAGGTATGGTGCTTCCTCAAATGATTTGATTTACTCTACTTAGCTTTGTTGGGTTTGGCTGCAATTTTATTTAAAATAATTGTTTACATACTCTTTCTCTAAGTTCTCTTACAATTGTTGGGCTTTACATGTTTTCTTTGTATCAATTTTGTGATTACTGTCAAAACGCTGAATTCTTAATCTATCTCATCTGTTTTTTTTGCTTAAGCGACTAAACTTGTTTACGGTTAGCAGAATAATTGTAACGACTTCTTTCTTGAGAAACTGTTGTGTATGATTGACCACCAGTCAAGTCAACTGATCTAGACATGATAATTATCTAAATGAGATAAGGACGAAACTAAACTAGTGTTATATGTTTCTTAAGGGAAAAGAAAAAATTAAACATCTTTATAAATATTGTCATCTGTCCCAGTGATGTGGCACATATTAGTTATGCTTGCTACATCAAAGTTTAACTATAAATACCTCATTTTATACCGTATATTGCATTACGAAGAAACATTAATAGAGTTCACCGTTTTGTTTTTCTAACATTCACATCATATTAAACCACTCACCCATTACTTTCTTTTGTTTATGGAATTAAACCCGTTCATCGGTCGAGTGAATCAACTATATAAAATACTACGTTATCAGTACGAATTATTCGATAACTACGATGGATTCATTTGATCGATTAAAAAAGATGTAGCAGCGGCAACATCTATAATCGGTAAAGATTATTTTTTTTTCTTCTAATTATCTATATTTTCTTTTCATTAATTATGGTTTAAACTTTGTAATTACCTCTATTATTTTGTTGTGATCAGGATATCATAACGGATTAATGTTTCAATTTGTATTAAACCTTATATCACTTGAGACACATATATATTAGCAGAATATATATGTTAATTTGTATTTTTTTGATAAGTATCAGAAAGGAGAAAATCGCGATCACGCTAATTTTTAAGAATAATTTTCGTTTTGTTTCTTTATTATGGTATTGTCGGTTTTAATACCGCTAAAGCAAGAAATTGCGCATCCCGGAAGGATAGCGTAAATTTGTTTTTTCTTGCTATACTAATTTCCAGAAAATTGAAAATATTCCATCGGAAGTTGGAATATCGTGTAGCATACTATGGATGCAAAAAGCGCGCTCTGCTAGCCGATCGGTCCCAAAAATGACCCGTAATAAAGTGCTAGCTGGTTTTTATCAGTGGTTCCTGAAGTGAACTGTAACTATTATTGAGGCAAATTTTTTCCATAAATAATGTGTCCATATGCACACTTGAAAGTTGATATTTCGTCGATCCCGAAGGTGATGAAAATGGAGATCTGTTAATATTATAATGGTACCATATATGTGTATGTGTTTTCTTTATTTTAATTACTTGTTTCGTAAATAATGGATTCCCGAAGCAATCCATGGATGTTGTTGACCCCAGAAACGGTTCAACATAGAAATTCATGTAGTTTCCAAATATTATGGTTCCAGCAGTAATCCATAAAATATGGGCCCCATAAGTGGTTTACAAGAATATTTGGATTCAGGAATAGCCATAAAATTCTGGGTTCTCGAAGTATCTCATAGTTATTAAATGCTTTTGTTAATGACTTTATTATTTATTTTTTCTCTCATCTATATGTGCCAAAGGATATGGATTCCAGAAGTAATCTATCTAACATTAAATAGATGATAGAGATATTTGTCTCAAAGACATCGGAACAACAAACATAAACTTTCGAACCACTAATAATTTTATAACCTTGAAGAATTTTAAGGAAAATGTGAAATACCATTTTGGGTTCGAATAATATGATAGACGGTTCCGGAAGAGCGTGTATCATTATGTTGGTGTAAAAATTACTACTATTGGCCCCTTATATTATTCTGGATTCCTGAAGAATCTGTTGAATTTTGAAAATATTCGACATAACCACCACCTTGAAATGAAAATCGAGCATCTTTATGAATTTTCTTGTACTTTATATGTTATGTGTCAAAAGCACGTTATAAAGAAGCTTAAAGCTCTCTTTTATAGGGTGTCGAATCTCAAGTTGTCATTAACTCGAAGTTTAATGACCTTGAAATATTCATGTTTAGGCGTGGATGATTTGGACACCCAAGTTCTACCAAGATGAGTAGAACAACATAAAATGATCATGAACATTCTTTACAGAACTCAAAGTTTCTTCCGGATAAGGGTGAAAATTATGATGTTTGTTCATTGAGATATTTGGCTCTTTAGCTGGCATTAACAATGGCATTATGGTAACTCGTCGAAACACTAACATTTCTACAGAGGATTTGTGGCGGTATTTATAGGCTTATTCACCCTGCAATATGGAAAGTTTTCAATACTTTATTGTATTGATAGACGCATCTACTAGATGGTCTCTTGTTTATATTAACACGTAATGTTATGTTTATCAAACTGTTTGTGCAAATTTTATGGTTTCCTATCCATTGTTGGACTTTTCAATTAAGTCTGTTTATCTTGATGGTAAATTTACAGGCCTTTGATGCTTTGCCTTAAGTTTGTATTATGTCGGGCACTAAATAGCACATGTGCATACTCAACATGGTATAATTGAGTTCTTTGTTTAAGCATTTGTAGATGATTGCTTGACCATCTGTTTACCATCAATATTATTTTTGGAAACATCATCTCGTATTTACGCGTTCGGTTCATAGCGTCACTTAACTATGTTGGTTTCGGTTCATAAGACATTTAAAACCTTGAAAAGGTAATGTCTGCAGATGAGATTGTATTTCCGCCGTTAGGGGGGAAAGTAAGCCGTAAACGAAAACATCATGAAATATCTCATCTTTATCGAGCCTGCAGCTGTTTTTGAGATATCTTATATGAGGTTTAATTAATACCCAAAAACCATTATGGATATAGTTGTCCTTAAAAATCCGACAAATTTATGGAACCAGAAGTTTCCAAAAATTAGATGGTAATGTTTTCGCCTTGATCGGGAAAGTTAAATTGCCACCAGAAGTTGGCATGACAATCTGCCACCAGAATTTGGCGTGAGTGAGGTTGATAACCTTTAAGGTTCTCCTACTTTAATAAGTGGGGAAAAGTCACCACAAGAGGCTGGTGCAAATTATGTTGATAACCTGAAAGGTTTTGCCCACATTAGCCAGGGGGAGAAAAACTGCCACCAGAAGATGGCACATGTTATGTTGACAAACTTAAGACTTCTCTCTTGAAATCAAGGAGATGACAGACACCACCAAAAAGGTTGTTCTAGGCAATGCCGACAACTAAATTGGTTATCTGATTAAGTTTTTTTTTATCCTGATCAGAGAAAGTTTGGCTTCCACTAGAATTAGCGTGAAACATCTCATTTGTTTTTGTCACACTAAGATATTGGATGTAATTGAGGCATTGGAGATTGTTCATGATTTTGGTAAATATTGTTTTTCACTTGCTTGAGGATGCAAACACGAGAGGTTGTCTCAGCAGGTTAAATTATACATCTCGCAGTGACCAAGTCGTTAGTTAACACACGCTTGAAGTGTGAAAAACTTCATTATTTATGCCTCATAAAATGGTTCCAATCACCTTTATAATATGTAGTGCTTTTGAAGAGACTACAGGTAGTGCTTGTGGAGACTATCAGAATATGATCCACATTCTCTAAGTTTATACCTCCTTATTAAAGATGATGAGATGATCATAATGCCCCTGAAGTGGCGCTGGTACCATTCTGTGAAATTTTATTGAATGTGCATGCACTAGAGAAATGTTTGGGATCTGTATGATTATCGATTATCTATATTTAGAATGGTGGTTATGTACCCCTCTGCAGAGGAACATCGACATCGTGATTGGTAGGCATATAATCCAATCCCCTCAAACTAAGGTAGAAATTGGAATTTCTCGAAAAAACGAAAGTGTTCGGATTCGACTCATACCATAAAATTGCGAGGCCTAAATATTACAGGTTGGTGTTTGAGATAAAACACAGAGAGAGTAATATAATCATTTTAAGTACGATTTAAGGGTTTCCTGCTGAACCCTAGGATTTGTTCTATAACTAAAACTAAAGTATTCTCCTACTACTAATGCGATTCAGCGTGGTAGTCCTGAATGACTCAGATTGCATCTAGCTATGAAAAGAAATTGGTGACTATATTTGGATCCATGGAGGATTTGAGATTTTAAATCAGGTAGCCACCCGACTTCGTGAATTCCGTCAGGATTGAAATTTAGTCATTAATCACCATTTCGAATATGAGAATTTTATGAACAATCCTTTGTGTGTTTTACGTTCTTGGAAAAAGTAAAAATACGGATGAATTAATGATATCATCTTTGGATTCTTGAGAGGCCCTTAATAGCGTTAAAATCTAAGCTGGAACTAAACTATGAGATCTCGGTAAAACTGAAGTATTTCTCGACCTGAAGTTCGAGAACATGTTAGCATAAAACCTGTTTATACATATAAACTAGATTATCTAGTATCATGATTGTTTTTACTGCTAAATTGGCACAATTTTTAATGTGACCCCTTATAGTGGAAAATGATCGATCTATATATCACGCGCGTAAACATATTATTTTATGGTCCAGAAGTACCATATAAGAATATAATGCATGCATTATCTTGTTGTTCTAACTTTTATTTTTGCAAGGTACACTCTTAAAGGCTAAAGTTGATTCTAAGATAGAATTGAGTTTACATGAAACCTTTCATTGATATGCCTGAATTTAAAGCGAAAAACTGAAATTGGTGTGAAATGGATGGAGGATTTAAATGCGAGGTGTACAATGGTGATTGTGTACCTGTCGCAAAACCTGGCAGTCAATCCTCCATAAACTACGAATAGTAAAACAATTTTCTATAAGTTGTGTAATGTTCACACCACCAACCGTTTTAAGAAATTTATACTTCAGGGAGAGTAAACTCGTAGAATCCTCGGTTGTACTTAAACGCGTTATACTCTTTTTCCTTCGCCAAGGTTTTGTCCCGTTGGGTTTTCCTTGTCAAGGTTTAACGAGGCAGCATATGCATGTCCAGCACCATCATCCAGCGACGTCCGTTGTACTCTTTTCCTCGGACCAGGTTTTGTCCCACGTGGTTTTTCTGACGAGGTTTATAACGAGGCAACTTGAGGATTGACTTCGACATTATTATGATTTTTTGGCGCTCAGGTTTTGTCCCAAGTGGTTTTCTTGGCGCAGGCATTCGGGTTTTGTTCCAAGTGGTTTTCCTGATGCAGTTTTGGTAAAGGACATGATTCATGGAATCGATCACCCTCATTTTGTGAGCTTCAAGTGCTCAGGTTTTGTCCCAAGCAGTTTTCCTAGCATAATTTTGACAAAGGGAGAATTTTATGGAGATCCACATCGTTTTAAAAGCTACAAGTGTTGTACTCTTTTTCCTTCGACCAGTTTTTGCATACATGGTTTTTCTGGTAAGGTTTTAACAAGGCAACAAACTTTATTATATTTTTTGCTCGATTTTATCCCATCAGATTTTACCGACAAAATTTTAATAAGATAAATATTTTTAAAACGATGATCACCCAAGAAAGAGTGTTGTGTACGATTGACCACTAGTCAAATCAACTGATCTAGGCATGATAATTATCTAAATGAGATAAATGACGAAACTAAGGTAGTGTTTCCTTTAAGGGAAAAGAAAAGATTAAACATCTTTATAAATATTGCCATCTGTCCCAGTGATGTGGCACATATTAGTTATGCTTGCTACATCAAAGTTTAACTATAAATACCCAATTTATACCGTATATTACATTACGAAGAAACATTAATAGAGTTCACCGTTTTGTTTCTCTAACATTCACAACATATTGAACCACTCACCTATTACTTTCTTTTGTTTATGGAATTGAATCTGTTCATTGGTCGAGTGAATCGACTATATAACATAATAGAAACAATATTTTGTGATTCTATCAATGAACTGGAGTCTAATAAAAATAAAAAGAAGGCAGAATACAGGTGTAAAAGAGGTGTAATCATTTATTACTGGGGCGAATGAAACAAGAAACCAATCTGGAATATAACCTCTTGTTTGGGCGCCATTTCAACTTCACTCAATCACCAGAGCTCTCTCGTTGTCTTCATTTACTCAGCAAAAGTTGGAGTCATGGGTTTTCCTTTCTGGTCAGAATCATTCATCTAGAAGTTATTCATCAGACATTAGTTGGGGTTCCAGGGACAGGTATTTCTTTCCAATCTCTATTAGGGGTTTGAACTTTTTTTTTTGGGTGTGTTTGTTAGGGTTTAGGTCATTCTCTAAGGGATCCATATAACAATGAAAGGAAAAAGGAATCCAATATCTACTGAATATTGTGAAGAAGATGTAGGGGAAGATAGAATCAGCAAATTACCAGATAACTTGATCCATGAAATCCTCTCTTTCATTCATGTGAAATCTGCAGTTCAAACCTGCATTTTGTCCAAAAGATGGAAATATATTTGGATTTCTCTCCCGTTTGTAACATCAAGCTGGAATACTTTCATAGAAGACAAAGACATAAATTATATTTATACTGATAATTTTGTGACTTTAAATAGGGTACATGATTGATTTGTAGCTTTTGTCGACAAGGTATTCGAATTCCACGACTCTGATATACAGATGATTCAGCTGGGGTTTCTTATACTTAATGATACTTTAGTAGAAACTCTAAAATAGATGGATCCTTGCAGCCGTAGATCATAATATTCAAGTCCTAAGTTTATATGTTGCTTACTTTCCGAACTCAACATATGAGATTCCTCATCAACTCCTTAGTTGTAAATCATTGAAAAGTTTGAGTTTTATGTTCGTTGGTCACATTTTGGATATTGTTCTACCCAAGTCGATGAGTTTACCTCAAATCAAAAAACTGTCGCTTGAAGGAATTTCAATTTCCAATTTAGAGTTACAGAGGCTTTTTTCAAGTTGTCCACCTATGGAAATGGTAAGCATACAAGACTGTGATATACAAATGAACAATCAAAGGAGTATCATTATTGATTCTCACAGCCTTCAATTTTCTGGACTAACTGACAGATTTCATCCACATTTTTGTTCGGCAATTAATTCTTTGACTTGCACTACCATGATATCTGCTCCCAATGTCAAAGACTTCAGATGCACAGGCTTCATGACAGAGGATTTTTCCTTAGAAAACTTTTCTTCTCTAGTTGGTGCTCATCTTAATATGAGATTAAGAAAACAAGAAGCAGATGAAACTGCAGAAACATATTCCGAGCTGCTCGCTGAGGAAAGAGAAGTGTTTGCTAAGCATATGATGAAATATCTAGGAGCGGTTCATAAGGTGCATCACCTGACACTATCATCTGGGTTCCTTGAGGTATTTGCGCTTCCTTTTTTACATGAATTTATTTTCTGCCTAGTTGCAGATATGAAAATATAAACCTATATTTATCTTACTCAAATGATTTGATTTACTCTACCTAGCCTTGTTGGGTTTTGCTGCAATTTTATTTAATGTAATTTTTTACAAACTTTCTCTAGGTTCTCTTACAAGCTCCTAGCATGTTATACCATCAACCTCCTCAACTGTGTAATTTAGAAACTCTGAAGCTGGAAATGAGGTTTACAAGAGGCTCCTTGCGTTCAATTGCATACTTACTCAAGATCTCTCCTATTATAATGAGTCTTATCCTTACATCAAAGGAGGTAGCAGTTCATCAAACTTCCCTTATTTGATTTGGTGAAATATGTCTTGTTAATAGTTCTAAATTTCTGAGTTCTAATGTAACTTAAATGCTGTTAAAATTGCTGCACCAATCACCCAGAGTGTATTTTGGGATTGCCAGCAAGTAGTTCATCTTTCTTGTTTCTCATCTCTTCATCTTTCTTATCATTTGCTTGTTATTGTTTGGCAGTCTAATTTAGCATAAGTTGGAGATGATTGGGAAGCGGGATTGTCACTGACGTGCATGTTTTCTCACCTCAAGTCTGCCGAGTTTAGAAAGGTGGAAGGATGTGATAATGAACTCAAATTTCTGATATTTTTGTTGAAAAACTCGATGGTTTTGGAGAAATTGATTCTGTTCTTTCGGTCTACCAGTGACTCACTTGATAGAGGGAGGCACATTAGGCGATTCAGGAGGAATTTAGAACTACTTCCAACAGCTTCTTCAAGTATCCAAATGCACTTCTTTTGACCTTTGAAGAAGGCATTGTGAGCTTACTAGAATGGGATACATGAAGAAATTTAAGAATAAGCTATCACCACTTTCAATAGCTAATTCCGGTATCACATTTAAGTTCCTTGAACCTTAGTTGATAACATTCATAGCCAGATTACTGGAACTTGTATACCTTCTGTATATAGGAAACTTGTGGTACTTTTTGGGTTCCCTAAATTCATGGTTAATGTTTTTTGAGCTGCCTTGTACATGTCAATGCTGAGACAAGTAAACTATCCTATTTTAAGTAGTGGGATACTAGAATGAACATCAAATTTAGTTATAGCAGAAGAAAAAAAGTAAAGCAGCCACAACACAAAGCGTTCTGTTTTTATTCAGATAGCACACAACTTCGATTCAGTTAGAAATTTGCAAAACTGATGATAAGAAACTAAGAATTAAGACAGGTATAAAGACGAGCGGAGATTTACACTGCCAATAAATGCAGCTTGTAATCCATTGGTGGATCCTCTGCCGTTGATGACTCTTTGGGCTGCCTGAAACTAATGCTGCAGAAGTTTCTGTTTCGTGTTGTTTTGACTTTGTATGATTTCACTGGTTACAATGCTGGACCCTAGTTTATACAAAGTAATCGAGGTGATTCGAGTAGTGCGATTACAATTTATGGAGCATTGACAGCAGTGAAAGGTACATTCAAGTAAAAGATTGTTAAAATTCAATGGTTTTGATGGAGATCAAGTGTAAATTGGATAGGAATCACAGGACTGCTAAAATTTGGGATGCATTTTGAAAGTGGGTTTGTCTGTGTACTCAGTTTGAACATATCAGGGCGAATATCCTATCTGAATAGTGACTACGATGTCACACTTGATTTGGATATGATCCTGGGTCATACGCCTCAATAGTCAATACCATCTCTAGTATGTGGATCTCAAAATGATGACATACGAAGGTTTTGTTTGTGAATTCTTTGACTTTTGATTAGATGTACATTCTAGAACACCGTGTTGGACATGATGAAATGCAGAATTAAAACACCATGAAGTATAGGACACGATGATCCATATCCTAAAACACCGTGTAGCATAGGACATTTTGGTTATGAGTGATAATACTTTTTAAAACACCGTGTTGTGCAGGATATTATGATTATGAAAGATATACATTGATTATGACACGCCGTGTAGTGTAGGACTTGATGAGATGGATAATTCCTCACCAACCAGGTGATATTCTGTGCGAAATTTCGAGAAAGATCTCAACTCTACTGATTTGGAAATGTGAGGCCAAGCAAATCAAATCAGTAGCATTCACATAGTGAGAAAAAAAAAGAAGGCATGTTACCAAATGGTCAAATATGTCGATACCTCTATCAAATCAAACAAATAAAAAGTGATTTTTTTTTTATGTCGACGCCATTGTTTTGTGTATGCTTTATGGAACATCTTTGTAAAACACGAACCACACTCTAGACCCAAGTACGTAGTAAACATTTATTTTATTTTTGACACTGGAGATTTCAGTCGTATAAATGGTGAATGTCATGATGATCTGAAAATAATAAGCTCACTGTATCAAATGTGGAGCGTGACGCACGAGTAGCCCGCATGTTTTCAATCAAACACATTATGCCGTAGAGAGTTTTGACTTACAGGCAGCGTGAATTACCGTCATCGTGTGTGGTCACCCCATATCCATAAACTAGTTTAGTATTTTGGAGGGAAGAATTTCTGATCAGGTTTTCTTCCGTTTTTGAAGGTTCGAGGGTCTAAAGATTTGGGGATTAGGGTTTAATAAAGAACATGAAATTTAAACTGGTATGTGAGATTTTGTATAGGGAGAAATAAATCCTTGTGCTAAAACTTTCGTAGTAAAGTGAAAGTGAAATTGGGAGAAGTTTTATAATGTAGTTTATATCCGGAACTCACCATATTACTGGTGGAGAAAAATGGGAAATTTGCTGTGAAATGGGGGTGAATTCTTGGTAATCTTCTTCAACGGCATTGTCAGATTGGTGTTTTTCTGTTATTATTATGTAAAAGCCCTAGATGAATTAGGTTTTTTGTTTCATCTAATTGGATTACTTTTTGCAGGTAAGCAATTCCATATGGGGAGGAAGTTAACTCGTCGAAACGGCATATTTGGTCGGTGAGTCAATTGAGAGTATCACTGGCTCATGATTTGAATTTTGTGATTGTTTTTTGTACTGACTTTCAGTTTTTTACTATAGAGTTAATTGTCTGCATCATTCCGAAAAAGATCCCACTAGTACTGAAACAAAAATGACATAACAAACAAACGAAGAAACCAAATTGAAACAAACAGATTGGAAGTGATACCCTAGATGGTTCTAAGTAAATAAGCATTAGCTGCCAATTGTAGCATTCCCATATCATCGAACATTCTGGTTATTTCTTTCATCTTACTCTCTTAATGGGGGAAAGAGAGTGTACATAAAAAACAAACAAATAGCTTTTATGATTATTTATGCTGTTTATTTGATTGGGTACAAGAAAATGACATTTATTAATGTGTAGAAAGTGATGCGAAGATCCGCATTTGATATGCCAGCAAAGGGTTATGCCTAACATTAGGCTAAAACGGAGTTGTATAACAACCTGCATTTTCATTTCATTATCTCATCCTAGACCTCCGTAAAAAAAGGAACTATTTTAGTGCAGTAATGGAAGTAAGGCATTTGGAAATTCTTTTTCTTCTTTCCATCCTATTACACAAAAGTGATTTTGAGCATGGTGCTTGTTTGAATTTGCAGGTATTTGTGTTTGGATGGCGGATTATTGTTGGTTCAATTATTGGGTTCTTGGGAGGAGCACTTGGGAGTATAGGAGGAGGTGGTGGGGGTGGAACATTTGTTCCCATGCTTATCTATATCATAGGATTTGATCTAAAATCGTCGGCTTCAATATCAAAATGTAAGAGTAGTATTTATTATTGCTTCTAATGCCAGTATCTGATTTTTTTTTTTTACCTTCTAGTATCTGATTTGCATGTACAATAGATTAGTAGCCACAATCTTTGTCAATGCTGTGAATTAGGTTGTCTTGCCATTCTTTCCCGAAATTTGTTCTGTTTCCGTTGATAGGTGGTTGTGTTAGATTGTCATAGGCTTGCGGAGTTGCAGCATTATGTTATTAGGCTTTGCACATTCCTACTAGCAAATGACGTCTCTTAATTTGATTTGTGCCAGTGTGAAAATACATCGTCATTCCTAAAAACGATTCTTTGTATTTGATTTACACTAAGAATGTCCCTTAAGTTTGTTTATGCCAACGAAGATACACATGAATACTACTTTGAAATGATCTATTCAACATGTGTATACGAGTTATGAAGCGTGGCGGGTCTTGGTATTTGCTTAGGCATGGGTACAGGTGCAGCTGTTGCAACAGTGTACTTCAACCTCAAGCGAAGGCATCCAACACTTGAAATGCCTATGATGGATTATAACTTGGCACTTCTCATCCAGCCAATGCTCATGCTTGGGATCAGTATAGGAGTATCTTTACGCTTGGTTTTTCCTGATTGGATAGTCACAATCCTCTTATTTATTCTTGTTCTAGGTAAATGATACTCGATATAGCATAGAATATGTTACTTCTTGTTTTGTACTTGAAGTTGTTCATGACAACTCGACTGTTTGTAGGCCCATTAACCATGGCGATTTTAAAGGGTAGAGCAACATGGAAAAAGGAAACTATATGGAATAAGGTCCTTATCCTGTTCTTTTCTCATCTTCTTTGCATGTTTGTTCTAATAGATTCTTATTCATCTAGTAAATGTTCCTTCAGCATTGATTCTTTCTCTTTGTGTTTCAGGATGTTGTTAAGTGTTTGGAGTATGGTGAGTGGTGCGGCATTATTTTTCCGTATAAAGTCTGAGATTAAACAACCTTTTCCCCTTTTAACCTGTTTCTTTTAAAGCCGTTGCATATTTATCCTTCTCATTGCTGTTAAGGTACTGTTGGCGAAGAATCGGGTAACAAATCAGTATCGAGCAGTGCAAGTTGTAGCACTTCAATGAAGACAAATTCAGTGGTTGGTAATACTTTGTCGTTCAGTGGTACTCAATGAAGAAAACTTCCAGCTCTATTAATTTATGACTACAATTTCTTCCTTTATCTAGGTTCCTTTTTTTACAAATGAACGTATTGGTAGTGAAGGAATGCACCAAAATTCTATTCCAAGTTGTCCTAGCAATGGCTCTGAAAAGGAGGCAAATGCATCTAAACAAGTCGAGGTCTGTTCTAGAATTTGGTTTCCACCTCTCAGGGTCGACAATCAGCTCATCTAATTATCAAATCTGTTCCAGGTTCCCATCTTTGAGAATGATTATTGGATGGAAATTGTCTTTCTTGTTTTCATCTGGGTTGCGTTCCTTCTTCTGCAGATTGCTAAGGTTTGTTTTCGTCATTGACCATGTTAGCTTTTCCTGCAATATATCTGGACCCATGATCTAACTGGGGATTTTTTTTTCTTTTTGCATTTATGGAACATAGAGCCAAACAACAACCTGTTCAGTGTCATACTGGGTTCTGTCCTCAATGCAGGTATGGGCTCTCTTATAGAATTCCTTAAATCTTGTTTTGAAACATCAAATAAGAAGTTTTCCATGTATTGCAGATCCCAGTTTCAGTTGGAGGGTCTTTGTATCAGGCAGTTAACTTGTATAAGGGAAATAAGGTGATTCCTTCTATGGGAGCAACAGGCATGGCATTCAAAAAGCATCAGCTAATATTATATTGTTTAACTGGCTTACTTGCCGGTATGGTTGGTGAGCTTCTTCGTCTTGGTGCCGGATTTATTTTGGTTCCTTTCTTATTGGAGCTTGGCATTGTTCCTCAGGTGTGTTACCTCTCTCTCCCTTTTGGTGAGCCTCGTGCTTGGCAGTTTAGAATAGCAATTCCACATTCATATCCTCAAAACAATCAAACTCGTGGCATTTCTTACCATTCTTACATGCGTGTCATGTAAATATTCACCGGCATATCGAGGCCAATGTTGCTCTTTTTAGGTTTTCAAGTCCGTAACAAGAGTTCGTCTAATCGTCCTAGCTTTGGTTTGAAACTTGACATCTTGAATTATTGTGGTGCAGGTCTCTAGTGCTACATCCACTTTTGTCGTGACGTTTTCTGCATCCATGTCTGCTATTGAATTTTACTATCTGAGGCCTTTCCCAATCCCTTATGGTTAGCAAATTCACACTTCCATCGTCTTGCATATCAACATTGTTCGTTTCCTACACTTTAGATGAGTTCTTTCATACATTCATAAACTGTAAAATGTTTCTGTTTTGTTTCTTGCAGCACTATACTTTCTCGCTGTGGCAGCTGTTGGTGGGTTTGTAGGCCAGCATATAGGAAGAAAGATGATCACATTATTTAGGAGGCCATCTATCATCATCTTCGTCGTTGTTTTCACCATCTCCGTGAGCGTTATCTTACTAGGTGAGAAGTTATTCATCATAAATTACTTACATATGCTGTGAAATTTATTTTGTTTAGACACTCAGAATATCTGTCATTCCACCGTTTAAGAAGCAACGTTTGAGAGTATAACATAGGTCCTTAGAGCAACTGCAGCGGTCGATCAGACCAAAGAGCAAAGACCAGGAATGCTCTTTGGTCCGATTTTGTGAGCCGCAACGGACGACTAAATGTGGTATTTGGTCCAGAAATTGAACAGTATTCGATCAGGTTTAGTCAAGAAACTGGACCAAAACAGATATAATCTGACGCCAATTTAAGACAGCGTTTTGGGAAAACGCCATTGTACGAGGACGTTTATAAACACAAACGTCATTACTGAAAAACGTCTATCAAAACGTTTATTTAGAGTAGCGTTTTTGAAACGTTGTATTAAAACAGCGTAATTTAAACAAACGGCAAGCTAGAAGAGCGTGTGGGATGAACGTTCCTCTTTCAGAGCGTTAATTGCCAAAACGTTTGAGCAGAAGAACGTTAATTGACAAAACGTCGGAGCAGATGAACGTTGACACATTGAAGCTGCTCTAAGAAAGCGTTAAAATTTGAAACGTTTAAGAAGAAAAACGTTTTGGTTGAAAACGGTCTCCTAGTATGCCGTTATGTTGAAATGCTTGACTTTTGACTTTGCTTGACTTTTTTTGTAACGCTCGCTCACACTAACGTGACCTTTCTTCACGCTCGTCTACACTAACGTTACCTAAAGTTAACTAAAGTTAACGTTGTTACACAGCAACGTTTAAATGGTAACGTTCCTCTACACCAACGATTTTTTTCCGAACGTTGTTTTATGTTAACGTTTTTTTTTAAATGCTGTTTTAGTCGAGCGTTTTAGTTTTGACACTTCAGTGCAGTAACGTTTAGATTTACGCTTTACTAAAGTGACGTTTTAGTATGTAACGCTTCATTACAGGAGCGTCATTCAAAAACGCTAATGTAGATGAACGTCAAAAACATAACGTTTGTCTAGTTAAACGTCTGTGTAATATATGTTATTGTAGTATAGCGTTTGATAATTAACGCTTATTTACACCAGCGTGTTATCATATTTAGTCAGGTTTGCGTTGCGGTTTTTTTTTTTAACGACCAAACAGATTTGGTCTTTTTGATCGATGGTCTGGTCCAACCGCTGCAGTTGCTCTTATTAATAGTTATATTGTTGAACAAGTGGTATTGGAATAGCGAACATGAATGAGAAGATTGAGCTAAAACCGTACTTGGGATTTCAGAACTTGTGCCGTAAACATACTTAGTGTTTATTCATGTAAAATAGTAGTATATCTTCTCTAAGACAATCGTGTACATTTCGGTTAAATTATGATTTTTTATTTTTATTTTTTTTAACAGGCAGTGGGTTATAACCCCACTAGTCTATAGCTCTTATCACTAAAAATCCACTAAAAATAAAATGATATAAAAATCTCATTTAAATAAATCTTTCCAAACTACCCTTTACATTAATTCAACCCAACAAAAATAAAAATCAACCCACTCTTAGACTATCATTTACATTAATTCAACCCTAAAAAAAAAATTAATCCCATTTTTAAACTTTATTCTCTCACCACCAACACTACCAACACCAACTCACCACCACCAACCAATAACAACCACCACTACCAGCCACCAACTAACAACAGCACCAACCACCATCGCCAACCAGCACCACCAACCAGCACCGCCATCACCCACCACCACCATCAACGAGCACCACTAACAACCAGCAGGTACACTACCAAAGAGCACCACCACCAACCAGCAGCAGCAGAAACGAAAACCAGAACTACCATCAACAACAACCACCATCACCAACAACCAACACCACTTTCCCACCAACATCAACGAGCACCACTAACAACCACCAGGTCCACCACCAACGAGCACCATCACCAGCAACAACGAAAACCAGAACCAACACCAACCACCACCACCACAACAAAAATTGACATTTCACCAACACAACTTATTCCAGATGAAAAAAAATGATGAAACCAAAAAAAAATTCATCATCTATTTGGTTCCACCTTATTCAAGATGAAAAAAAAAATGATGAAACCAAAAAAAGTTTCATCATCTATTTGGTTCCACCTTATTCTAGACGAAAAAAACGGTAAAACCAAAAAAAGTTTCACTGTTTAGTTGGTTCCACCTTATTCCAGATGGAAAAAAAATGATGAAACAAAAAAAAGTTTCATCATTTATTTGGTTCCACCTTATTCCAGATGAAAAAAAAAATGATGAAACCAAAAAAAATCATCATTTTATTTGGTTCCACCTTATTCCAGATGAAAAAAAAATGATGAAACCAAAAAAAGTTTCATCATTGTTTTGGTTCTAACATTTCACCAACACAAAAATTGGTTCCAAGTTTTGTGTTGGTGAAATTTGATGAAACCAAATTTGGTTTCATCATTTTTCTGACGTTTCACCAATAAAAAACCCTAATTTCGACAATGATGATGTATCATTATATTTTGATGATGATTTTCGACGGTGATGATCTGGAGGTGTTTGTGATGTTTGTAGAGGATAGAAGGAGGAAGAAGAGGTGTTGTTGGTGGTGGATCTGGACATAGAAAGAGAAGGAGGTACTGGTGGTGTTGGTGGAGGAGACGCAGGTGCTGTTAGTGGTATATATGGGTAAAAGTAAATTATTGGTGAACATAAAAACAAAATAAAAAAAGAGAGAGTTATTGGTGAAGGAACGAAGGTGTTGTTGTGGCGGAGGAGCTACTGTTGCTGCTGGTGATGGTGGGTGAGGAGGTACTGTTGCTGCTGGTGATGGTAGTGGGGAGGAGAAGAAGAAGAAAAAGAAAAAGAAGAAGAAGAAGAAGAAGAAGAAGAAGAAATGAGAAAGAAGAGAAAGAAGAGAAAGAAATGATAAGGATGATATTTAAAAAAATGGTAAAAACTAAATTTAATCAATATTAAAAATAATGAAGTTTTTATTTTATTTTTAATTAAAATGGTTTTTGTTTATATAAGATAATATGAAAGAAGTTTTTGTATGGGAAGTTTGATCACCTAGATTTTTTATACCAAATTATATTTTTGTAACAGGAAAGAAATTTCATTAAATTCAAACGGAAGAAACAATAAGTTTTCTCTAACAAGATTACCGACCCAACTTGGGAGATCAGCTCTCCAAACTCTACTTCTACTATTACCCCTAGCTTCTTTAGCTAATGAATCAGTGACACTATTAACATCCCTTGGCATATGAGTGCATTTCCAGCTCCTAAAAGACTTCAACAAATGCTGGACAGATGCAGACATTACCCGACGCTTTTTGCAGCGATGATAATGAGCACCTATAGAAAATAGCAGAAATGAGAAAAAGAAACACCTGGGTTGGGATTAAAATAAACCATTGAACTCAAAAATCAATAGATTACTGATTAGGAATTGTATCCATAAATATGGGATGCTAAAAAAAAAATCTATAAATCTGGGGCAGAGATACTGCTTCTCTCAGTTTCTGGAACAACCTACTCGAATTTTAGGTGACAACTGCAGCAACAGTTGTACAGAAGCAGACTCTATGCAGGCAAAGTGTTTTTGTCTTCATCTTCACTCCTTAAATGGAAGTGGAATTGGGCTGATCAATCCCCATTTTCTTGTATTACGCCTTGTCTGCAGCTGCAAATCTATCTAGGAAAAAGCACCATTCTTGTCTACACTATCTTTCTCTCACCTGGCACAACACAGATTTGAACACTCAATATAGCAATATGTAAGGGACTCTGTTAGTTGGAAGAACAATCTGTCCGAGTGTGTCCTAGTGCACTCTAGTCAAATTCAGGTGGGTTGCGGCTCCAAATAACTTACATGCTTTTAAAGTGAAAAAACAAAGAAGAAGTAAGAAAACAACTCAATTCCCTAACACATTCAGAAACTAAAAATGCTAGTCTTTATTTACCCTTTGGTCACGTCGCTCGCATTATTGGCGCTCGCAGGACGTGCCTAATTCTTTCCAATTCAAGCTCATAATGCGTCATCATACTATCAAGATGAATTTGAGCAATGTGAAGCGCCCACCATATGAATCGTTTGCTTTCGCAAATAGGTGAGCACCTCAAGATTCGAGGCCACCACAACATCTCAAGATTTGGAAATTCAAAATAAATTGCAATCTCTTATTTGAATGAGTAACATTCCTTCAAGTTATTTCAATGAACTATGAATACATTGAACATATGTGTCCACTGTATAAGGAGGAGGTAAATGAAAAAACTCACTAACCTGAATTGAGAAATTAGAACCACAAAAGAATCCGTTTATAAAAAATGATTGAATTGATGCTGGAAGTGGAAGATGTTCCTATTTCTGAAAAAGTTCAAGATTAAAAAATCGCACAAAAAACAGATAACCCATTATTAACCTAAAGCTAACATTAAAGATGATGCATTTTCAGGTGGTGTAGAAAAATCAGAAACCAAAATAAGATTAAGCTAGAATAAAATCACCTCAATTTTCATTTTCTTTTAATAGCCACTAACCTGTAAATAACACATGAATGAAACAAAATTTTAAGATCATCTACAGTTCAAAATTACATAGCAAATTTAGCTCGGATTCGTATATGAGGCAAAAAAAAAATTGTTTCTTTCCCATGTGTAGTACATCTATTTTCAATTTTCAGCGGTGGTATTAAGTAGCAACCTGTATTGGAAGGCCCATGCTAGGCCATAGAAGATCCAAGTCCAAATTTAGGAATCTATTCAGGAAAACTGAAATAAGAGTTACCAAACATCCTCAAGTCATTAGTGTTCTCCTTCTCTTGAATTATGTAGTCTTGTCCATCGGCAAACTGAAGTCGTAAAGAAATACATGTCAGGATTAATCATGTATGATAATAAACCTACTAATGTGACTTGAGACAATTGTTCAATTTTCATGGATCGGGTATAGACGGAAATGTTAGAAAGTCAAAAACAGGAGGCAAACATTAATCAGAGACTCATAGTACTGCCAACACCCTGCATAATGGAGGAATCATAACTACATTAATTAAATCAAACACAGATAGATAGAATTTTGAAAAGTATAGCTTTCCTTATGTCCATGTTGCATGGAAGTTCTAATTAGAATATAAGCAACAGCTCAAATAGTTATCTTGTCTGGTTCTCTCCTCAATTATAAACCTCAGGTGTTTCTGGTTCACAAATGCTGAGTGATGGAAATTGGTATCAACTTTCCTAACATTGGAAAATCACGATGTAGTGTACTTTTTTGAGCAAGGAATTCTTTATCCACATTAAGCATCAAATGAAGATTGAATTTCTGAAAATGAGTCGAAGAACAGTGTCAAAAGCTTGATCATTACCCAATGCAAAACAATATAAGGAATAAGAATCAAAGCAGTACTTGTCACCTGTCCTCTTTTGTCCTTACCCAATTATAGATAACAAGAAAATAATTTGCATAAGATGTATCGTAGAGATAACATAAATTACAGAATGATCGTGAATAATAGGGATTTTTAGAAACATGTCCCAAATTATACTCTTCAGTTAGAGGTATATCTTCTAACGGAAAAAATTAAGGAATATGTCCTGGCCATCCATTTTAACCGTTAAATGATGAAAAATGTATATGTGTGAGACCATATGTGCTAAACTCGGACAATAATACTCCTGTTTTTTAATTTTAATTCCCATAAATCCTAAATTTATAGATTGTCGACACGTGTCATCTATGATCCGACGGTCAAAAAAATTTGGAAATTTTAAAAATATAAAAAACTCTAATATTCTCAAAATGACCTTATTACCCCTTAGTTTTAAAAAAATAACAAAAGAAACTTATGAGGCACAACTCCATTTGTTTATGTATTTACAGTAGTTTCACTCTTAGCTAGATTTGGTGTTTATTAGCTAATCATCTTTTGGATTTCAATTAAAACCCCCAAAATGGGAAATTTCAATTATAATAATTCATCAAAATTCAGAACTTCCGAATCAATTCTCTTAAAATTCAAAAAAGAAAAAAACCTAAAGTATTTAGAGACACAAGAGAGAGATATATGGACTAGTTTGATGAAGGATTAAGGACATGTCCCATGAACAACACTGCACCACTTTGCTCCTCTCCGATTATGAACATGAATGATGATCCGTGGCTAACAGGGCGTGAGGGAGAACCTGATACCGGTGTTGGTTTTCCAAGTCCTTCCTGCAACCAATAGACAACTTTTTTCATTTCCTATGCAAGTGAAATTTGGATAAACATATTATACAAGAACAAATGTGTGCATAATCTTCCAAGAAGAAAAGATACAATGATTTTACTTATTTTTACAACTACGTAATGGAACTTTAAATGAAAATGTCTTACTTTAGCTAGAAAGTATACTAGACTAAGCTAAAAATGCATTTCTAGTGTAGGCGATCACCAACAGTTGTAATCAGTTGATTAGAGTAAGTGAAATAACAACACCCCAATGAGACTTAATATACACTTCCACAGTATAATGATTTGCAAATTTGGTGTGTTCACCAAATCAGGATTAAAACAATCCATAGATCCTAAAAGGGGATATAATGTTATGTATGTATAAAGACGCTATTAGATTTAAACTGTCTGCGAAGTGTGAAGTGCTGTAAATGTTGTGGTGATTAAATGAAAGAGGTTGTCAATGGGAGTTTGACAGACCATGGTGATACTAGCCCAGAATAGTTTACACAAAAATGGAAATGGTCAGTTTCAAAAGTTTCAGTAAACTTAAGGTTTGCAGAATTGCACAAGAAGGGGTGAATCACAAAAGTAAAATAAAGCAGCTTTAACCATTTGAAATATACCTATAAATTTCAAATAAGATCAAACCGTAGACTACATTGACAAGCAAAATTGGATATATCTCATGATTCTCTCAATTCACAGACCTACACCAACTCTGCCAGAAATAGACTGTTTTACAAGACCAATTTATAGCTCATTAAGAAAATTAAACCATAATTTCCCCAAACCCTAAGAAATCCACAAATCCACAACATAAGCATCAAACAGTAACATCAAACAGTGAAATTAAACCCTAATTTCACGTTTCAAAATAAAACCCCAAATCCCCCAAACAGTAACATCAAACATAAACATCAAACACTAATTTCATGTTTCTAAACAAATCCCGAGATCCCCATACAGCAACATCAAACAGTAAAATCAAACCATAATTTCATCAACAAATTTCAGTGATATCAAAACCCTAATTTCAATTTCAAACAAACCCTAAAAAAAGTAGCATATAAACACAAACTAAACACAAAAGATGTTAGATACAGAGATAAAAAGAAAGGGGTTTGATGTTAATACCTGTTTCCAGTACCCATTGATGTTGATTTCTTCATTCTCTCTGTAACAGTTGCGATTGCGATTTCTTCGTCTTGATTTCCAGACACACCATCATCTCTGTCTCTGTCTCTCGATCTCTCCATTTCAGTGTCTCTCGATCAAACCATTTCTATCTGTCTCTCGATCAAACCCTTTCTCTCTATCTTTCGATCTCTCCATTTCTCTTCGGTTTCCTCTCTGTCTGTCTCTCGATGTTGGCTGCTTTCTTTTCGTACGTCTTTTCTCTTCTTTGAGAAGACACTAAGTTAACAAACGTGCCATCTACCAGTGTGTTATGAAGTTTCCATCTCATAACACGTGTCCACCACCTTCTAATCGGACCGTAGGATCTAGCTAAGGGTAGAAGTGGAAAGTTGAACACATGTATAAACCCACGCATGCGAAAATTCTCCATTTAACGGTTGAAATGGATGTCTGGGATATATTCCTTAATTTTTTCCGTTAGTATCATCAAATGTAGGGTATAATATCGGGACATATTCCCAATTTTCCCTAAATAATAACATCCTAAATTAAGGGTGTAAATTGGGCTAGGCCGGGCAGCAACATTAATTTTAAAATCCAAAATCTTCCCAAAGCCCAAATGTTAAACAGGTCGGGTTAAGTAGGCTGGCCAGGCCACCTTTTTTCTATCTGACATTTGATTACTGAGATTCATATTCATGTTTAAAAAACAATATAACTAAACAAATTCATTTTCGAACGTCAAAAAATATAATAAAATTAACATTCAATAATCTTAGAGGAAATAAAAAAAGGAAAAATAAAACAAACATAAAATTCTTATAAAAAGTATAATTAAAACTCTACGATAATTGTTTGTTCTTAATTAGAAAAGACTATCCATGAGCTCACTGGCTTACTTCTTTACCTACATAGATTAAAATGAGAGCAAGATTATGGAGTTTTACAGTGAAATAATAATACAAGAAAAGAAAAATATGCTTTGGGTACCAGGCTGGGCTGCACGGGCGGATACCAGGTCAGACAGTAAAAAAAAGTGACAGCATGAGCCTGTCCAATTTAACTAAACAAGCCAGGCCAGGCGGCCCGTGACGGGATGTAACATGATTTGGGATTAAACGGGTACAGGCAGGCTCGGGTGGGTACAGGCAGGCCGAATATTTTCGGGTAAAATTTACACCCCTATCCTAAATAACAATTGGTTTGCAGGACATCCATCAGGCTAAGAACATAAAATATTTTCTATTAGCTACTTATTAAAAATGATTGAAAGTAGGAAAAAATCAAAATACAAAAGGTTGAATTATGAAGATACGAAGAGATAGAAATTAGAGAAATGATTAGTAAAATCTGAAAAGAAATCAAAATACAAAAGAAATAAAAAGGTAGAAAAACCATACCTATCTGATCATATATCTGGATAAACAATTATGGGAAACTAATCAGAACTTTGAGTAAACCATTGATTTCTTATTCATCTGCTGAGTTAGAGAGTAGGTTAGATATGAAGATTTGCGGCAGAATGGAAGAATGAAGACCAAAATGAAAGAGTTAGGGTTATGAGACTCTTAGGGATTCTTAGACTTTTAAGATCTGATTCGTTGGATGCCACCAAATAAATCCCTAACCGTTGATCTAAACGGATGACACCAAATAAATCCATAATCGTCGATCTAAAGTGAACATCACCCACTACGGGTTATAATAACCATGTACGTTAAGTATTTGGTGTAAAGATGATGTAAGTATATTTATCCCGATCATCCAATCAAGTAAGGGGTTTTCATGACCCAAAAACGTCTTACCCGGTCCGATGTCGCCACGTGTCCTTTCCAGAATCACCAATGCCCAAAGCCCCCCTCGGCTAATAGGGATTGTGGGTTTCATCACCATTCAACCTGGAAGCTTATACAGGATTGAGTTTTAAGGAAGAGATTAGATGAAAGATCAAATCTCCCATTAATCATTGACACTAAATTCTTGCAATCACTTTGTAAGAAAAAAAAAATGATCTTCGATTACAAATCCCTCATTTAAAACTCTAGATGGTATGAGCCTCCACATTGAATGGTAATGAAATCCACTCTCCACATTGGCCGAGAAAGGGCCTTTGGGCATGGGTGATTCTGGAAGGGATACGTGGAAGCTCATGATTGGCTCTAAAGATTTTGGGTAGTGAAAACCCTCATGTGAGTGGATGCTCGAGATAAATATACTGACACCAACTTTACACCAAATACTTAGATGTATTGGGTTACCGTAACCTGTTATGGGTGATATTCACTTCTAATCGACGGTAAATACTTTGTTTACAACTATCTAACGGATCAGACCTTTCCCCCTAACCCTAACAATCCTAAAAACACTAAACCCTAGCTCTTATCCTTCCTCTCCCTTTTCTATTTCGGTCGATGATCAATTCCTTTATCTCTTCCCTCTTCCGTTGAATTGCTAATCAACTTTTCATCTTCCTAAATCCTCGCAATAAACTACTTTGCATTACCGGATAGATCACTACACTTCACCTTCGATGAGTATGAGAATTTTCTGATCGGAATTGCGAATAACTTTATTGTGGAACTTTACCGATTGGGTGTGTGCAAAATATCATTAGGGTAACTTCCTTCTATTGGGTGTCTTCCTATAATAAGAACCTTGGATGGCCATGTATGTAATGAAGGATTCAACACATTGGCTAGAAATTCTGATATGAAGCTAAAGAGTTTAGTAACCAAGTTAAGAGGTGAACCTCAAGGGAGCAAGGTAGTATTCTCCAACATTTATTATCAAGCTATGGATGTCATTTAGAAACCTTTTTTATACGGTGAGTCCCTTTCATTTTTATTTTGTAATTATTGATATTTACTTGAATGATTTAAACTATCATTTTTATCCCACTTATGTTATGATGACGAGATTGATCATAGGGAAAAGTAATATTACTTCTAAACCTAATTAACGGATATTCTAGAATAAACTTTAGGTGAATGTTACCGATAACTTGGAACTTCCCTTTTCAACCCCTAATGTTTTCTTTTACCTTATTAAATTTGATTGAACTTTTTGTACAATTACGGTTTCTTTTTAGTCTGGGTTTTCTTTTACGAATACTTTGATTTCAGATAATTCATAATGTTTTGGTTATGGGTTTCAATTAGGCTTTCTTTTTTTCTGGGTTTTATTTTACCAATACTTTGATTTCATATAAATTGTATTAACACGTCAATTGAGCTTAAATTGTATTCAAAATATTATGGTACTTTTCCTTGCTCTGTACAGATAGAGTTTTGGTGTCTTCATTTATCTGTACACATAGTTTGTGCCTGTTAGTTTGGTTATCAAACCATTCCTTGGTGGAGCTTGAGGAAATCCCGTCGTATTATGATGTATATTCTTAGTTGGTAGTAGGTAAAGAAGGCCAAGTTCTCTTTATACTGCTGGTGTTAGACTTGTATTTAAAAGCTAATCATTTATTGTAAGCTAATCAAATGAGAAACACAAACTCTATGAAGTCTGTATGCCTTTCTTATATCTTAATTCGAGTAAATTTACCTTAAGGCACCTCTCCGCGGCTCCATATTTATATTTTCCTTTTTTAACACCTTCAGCTTACAATAATTTAATGTAGTTTGTTTCCTTTTGCAGAATGTGGGTGTGCATAATCCTCAATCACCTACTCTCTTCCCTACAGATCCTAATTATGTGGCACCTAACATTAGCTTACTCGAGTTAAACCTGTATCCTAAATGTGAAGGGGTCTTTGCTAATAAATCAGTTTAATAGAACTCATAAGAATCTAGGTAGTAAAATTCGTCATATTTCCTTCTTCTTTTTTCCATCGACCCAATTATGTTTGTACTACTTATTTTTATATCGCAGGGGATTTGAAAATATTAAATATCTTTGTTATTTGAAGACGACTCAAAATTGTTAGAATTTGGTTATTGTCTCTCTGTTGACTAATTTGAACTCCTTGGATATTCGGAAACAACCAGCTTCTTAGTTTGGTTTTCAGTACTTTCTCAGTTTTTTATTTTAATATAGTACTTTTATTTATAAGATTATTTATTGGATAGTCTAAATTCATCAGCCTCCCAAGCCAATGACACAGTGTCGAAGTTCTCTTAGACGAAGATGAGAATAAAGATGAGTCACGTGCGTACTTGCCCACTTAACTTTTACTTGATGCTTATACCCCGAACTTTGCTGACATGGTTTATTATTGCAAAGATTTCCACATATGATGAAAAACAATAGGAAGATCGTGAGAAAAACCCAATGACATAGACAATGAAGGAGACAACTTCTGAGTGGAGAGTTCAGCATTGTTCTTCCAGTCCTCTTCAGTTTACTTGCTAGAACTATACTGATTTTCAATTATTATAAGTTGTTGATTCAAACGTGAATTGTTGTTTTCTCAACAAGATTTTAGTGAAGACAGGCCATGTCTTTTAGCCATTTTACTTCTATAGGCGATGTCGAGTTCAAGGTTGTTCGTTTTGTTCCTCCAAACGCTTCTCAGGATCTATACTAGAGTTAGTACAATATGAACAAGTTCAACTTGAAATTACGTCAGAATGTCTTCATCTCAGATGAACTTCATGATCTTCTGCCCAAGTACCTAGACTTTTTGTTGGTAACTAATTTGTTCCCATATACTACTCTTATAGGTTCATTATGATAAAGGAGGCATGGAATTAGATTGCAAGTTTTTCTATATGCCTAAAACCTGATCATTATTTTTCTTGGTATTTTTTATAGGGTATTGAGGGTATAGCCGAGTGCGAGCTTCTTGAAATGTTTGTGCAATAAGTAAATGAGTAATCTTACCTAGGAATTAAGATTTATATGTGAAATTAGCATGTTGTGGTGGTTATAGGTATTCATTGTCTATAACTTCTGTAGATTAATTTTGTTTTATGTATGTTATGCATAAAATTTTAATTTATAGTTCATACTTTCAGTTGGGAAAACTTTACTTGCAGGTACCATCTTTTTTTAAGCTCAATCTACATATATCTTGCACATGTTGATTTTGGGTGTTCAATTATTTTTTGATAAGGGCTTTTATATTAAATTGCATCGGTATAATGATTTCCTCTCCCGTGTTTCCATCCGTTTGTTAATCAGGCAATAGATTTCTCTCTATTTTTTTATTTATATTTTATAGTGTGGGTAATAGGCTATGAGTCTTTGGTTGTTTTATACACTGTATTTTCTGCTTTCATTATTTGGAGGGAATTCCTTACTTACATCTTCTTATTTCATGCTTCATCTTTATTTTTTTGATTTGAACAATGACAAGTATACTGGAAAAAGTTTACAATAAGAGAACATTCCACCTAAAATAATTTATGTTCTCATTTTGAAGATTTCTAGGCTCAAGGATGCCTTGGGAAGAAAAGATGGGGGAGAATAATGGAACTTAATGCGTTTAGTATCCTCGAGTTCAATATCCTCCACCCCTGAAATACCACTCACAACAAAGAATATCGGTGGGTCATTATCTTTACATTGATCTAATCCTGAAAATCATGTATACACTCATGGATCCAGACCTGAAATTCCTCTTTATATTCATGGCTCCAGACCTGGACAATTTGTCTCTGAATTTGAATACGTATGATCACCTACTAGCGGGTCATTACCTGATTTATATTCGGAAATTGTGAAAGGCGTTGCTGCTTCACGTAAGCAAGCTGCATATGAGAAAGAATTAACATTTAAAGATTGGGTTGATAAAGTGGTGGTGAACAAACTAGAATTGGCAAATGGAAAAGAATCTAAGTACTTGGACATTGCTATCATTCAATAAAACATATATTTTTGATGCCTCATTGAACCTAAAGTATTATAATTGAAAAGATTCATTATCTTCGTCTCCATATAATATTTGTTTTCTTCTGTTAAAATATGCAGGTTATCTGGAGAAGCTTATAATCATCCGATAACATGATGATTTTTTATTACTTAAGAATTAAAGAAATACCCGGGACCTTGATGTGGTTACTTAAGCTTATAATCGTTCTTATTATTTTATAATTAGACTTTAGTGCAGCATTAGCTGTCATTAAGGAATAAAAATGATACTAGAGCAATTAGTTTAGTTGATAATTTCAGAGAATCAGGAATGATAAAAGAAAAAAAAAGAAAATTTTCTCAACAGTTTTGTCTTGGTTTCGTTCTGCTTTGTCTGACAGGAACTGGAGGGTGAGTGTAGAATGGTGGGGATTGGTGATCGTTTCAGAAAAGTGGTAAAAATATGTTCGTTCGCTGAGACTTGTGAATATTCGTTTTAGACCTAGTTTTAATTTAAACTAGAAAATAAGTAAAAGATTTTAATAATATTGGGAAGAACTGGAACTCAGGATTCCACCAAAATCACTTCTGAATGATTTCTACAATGATTCTTTAACACTTATAGCTCTTTTATTGACTTTGTTTCTTTTCCAAAAGTAGATTTCTAAAATACTAACTGTAAATCACAAGCATGTCGCATCAAAATCTTTTAAGTCTCAACATACACATCAAACAAAATCACAACTAATTAAGAAAAATCATAAATCAATTAAAATCAATGCAAAAGTCATTAAGAATCAAAATTAGTTACCATTATGAAATATGGCTTCCTCCATTGTCCCAGTGGTTGGGTTTAGCTCGTCATGCTCAAAACACTGTCAAAAGATTGGTACATGGCTCAAAAGTGCTTGAGAAGAAGAAAAGAAGCTAAAAATAAAAAAACAGAAAATCTACAATGTAGGCGTTGCAGATTAACTGTTACAGTGGAGCTTGAAGATAAATGTTGTACAGCGAAGATAAACATTGTTGATGGGTTGAAGAAATCGTTGCAGCTGAAGATAAACGTTACAAAGAAGAAGATATCCATTACAGATGGGTTGAAGGAATCGTCGTTGTATCCCTGTTCTTCACCAGCAACATCATTTTTCTTTTTTTTTCTCCTGTTTTCTTCCCGACCCTCTAATAGGTGCATTATTTGCACTATTTGGATACTCTAATTCATTGATTTCTTGTTAGTTTTCATATCATTATGCTTTGATTTTGTTTGTTTATGAGTTTCTTAGGAGTTTTGAATTGTATTCAACCAAAGAAGAGGTTAAAGGATGGAAACACAACTTTGAAACAAGAGTTCCAAGAAGATTTACGGTTGGGAAAGTACCTCAAAACCCAACCGTAAAAGAAGTTGATTTTGAAGGCAAATTACAAGAAGATTTACAGTTGGATGTAGACTCTCAAACCCAACCGTAAAATTATTTGAAGAGATATAAATATTTTGTCATTTACATCTTATAGATAATTGAAATACGAAGTCAACCCAAAAAGAATGAGGTCAATCAGACATCGGATGAGGGAGTAATGATCAAAACAGTGAAATATAAAAAAGTGTCCAGTAAGAATTACGGTTGGGTTTATTGGCTCAAACCCAACTGTAAATCTGGGGATTTTGGGTGAGATTTTTGTGTCAGAAAATCGGTTGGGTTTATTGGCTCGAACCCAACCGTAACTGGGGAGTTTGGCACGTGTGTGGGCTTTTAAAACATGGAAAACATGGTCCCGGAAGGATTCTAAACCTAGATTTCGTGGATACTATATAAGGAGACATCCAAGACATTAAGAAAATACCTTTTACACTTGAAAACACAAGGAGAACAAGAATCTAGGGATTGGAGTTTCAATTGATCATCACGATAACTAGGGTTTGCTTTACTTGCTTTCTTGATTATTTTTCATGGATTTTGAGAAATCCATGATGAACTAAACTTTTCTTATTGGTTAGAGATGTAGTCCTAAGTTGGAAAACATGTTTATTAATTGAAGTATTCATTCTCATATGTTCATAATCACTTCAATATCGCTTATGTTCTACCGTTTATAACGCCTTGTATGATGGATTGCTTGTTTGTTTAAGTTGCAAATTAGATGAGCATGCATTGACATCTATAGCTAAACTAGGGTTTGAGATCTGGAATTATCGAAAGACCCTTGTTACAAGTAGTATAACATAGTTGTTAACGACGGAATGTTTCCATGCAATTATGTGTATAAGCGTGACCTAGGTTAAATCCGAGTGGCTCTTGCGCCGGATTGCTTAGAATAACCTCAACTCACAAATACCATTGCTTTCATTGGGTTAAATTTGAGTGGCTCTTGCGCCAAGTTATTCGTTGAAAAGGATTCAAAGAGTGGCTCTTGCGCCTTTGATGATAATAGGAGTTTTTCCGGAGTAAGCCTGCGATAGGATGCTTTAGGGTTATTGATATTGAGAGTGCATGAATGTTGAGTATGATTTGGTTGATAACATGTTGGAAGATGGAAGATGAACTCTCTAACCAATGTTATTTATCTCTAATATTCTTTTTAATCTTTTTGCTTTAGTATAATTTAGTTATAATCACAACCAAACCCCCCTTGTTTACATAAGTAATCGAAAGTAATTAACAATCACCTGCCTCTCTGTGGGAACGAAATTGTTCTTATTACTATACTCTAATCTATATTAATGAAGTAAGAACTTGAATTAATTTTGCTTGGCTGACAACCGACCAAATTTTGGCGCCGCTGACGGGGAGGCATAGATGATTGTTATTTGGTTTTGGATTTCTTATTTCTAGTTTTTAATTTAGTTTTAAGAATTGTTTTTCAGGTACAATTTATTTGGTGAATGCTTAGAGAGGGTAGACCAAGTTCAATTGGTATACGACTTCGATCATGCATTTTACTAAAAGAATTTGTTCGAGTAGTGAACGCTCCACTTCCTCCAAGTACATCGTCAAGTGAGTTCGCAGATTCAGATATAGAGGAAGAACAAGAAACAATGGGTGACACAAATCGTACAATCAAAAACTTAGTGTCGCACAAGTTGGATACGCAACAATGGTGTATTCAGACGACATCTACATTTGAGATCAAGCCAGGGTTAATTCGAGAACTTCCAAAATTTTATAGAATGACTAATGAAGATCCAAATAAACATTTGATGGATTTCCATAACATAATCATGGCCATTCTACCATCAGAGACTGATGTTGATGGAGTCATGTTAAGAGCTTTTCCATTCTCCCTGATGGATACTGCTAAGGAATCGTTATACTATTTATCTTTTGGTAGTGTCACAACTTGGAATGGTTTGAAGAAACTGTTTTTAGAGAGATACTTTCCTGCATTAAAGGCAACTCAGATTCGTAAAGAGATTTGTGGCATTAAGCAGATGGCAGGAGAGACATTGTATGAATGTTGGGAACGTTACAAGAGATTGGTCGCTAGCTTCCCACATCATCAATTCAGTGATGTATTGATCATCCAGTACTTCTATGATGGTCTTCAAGCAAGTAACAGAAATCTTCTCGACGCTACAGGTGGTGGTGCATTAGTGAACAAAACACTAGCTCAAGATAGAGAGTTAATTGAAAACATGGAAGCAAACTCTCAACAATTCTCAAGTCGTGGGTCAGAACCACTCGTCAGGAGGGTTAATGAGGTTACTTCTTCACCGCACTTAGAGCATAGAATTGGTAATATGGAGAAGATGATGCAATAAATGGCAGCAGTGATCATCCCATCTTATGAAGAAGAAGCTGAACAAGTGAATACAGTATTCCCAACTCAACAGAGACAAAATATGATCCTTATTCCAACACTTATAATCCAGGATGGAGAGATCATCCAAATTTCAGCTATGCGAACAAGCAAGCTGTAGCTCCAGGGCCGGTTTTTAATCGCCCAAATGAATTCCAACAGCAAGTACAACCTCTACAACAAGCTCAAAATTCAGAATCATCGGAGATGCTCTCCATGATGAAGAATATGACGACGTTGATGCAGAAAAATCAGCATACAACTGATAATGCGATAAAAGAGCTACAAACTCAGATGAGCATTATAGCCGGTAGAATGAATCATCTGGAGACATAGAATAGTGGGAAACTCCCTTCTCAACCTATCAATCCAATAGAAAATGTCAACGCCGTGACATTGAGAAGTGGTACACAAACTGTGCAACCAGAGAAAGCTGAGAAAAACAAAGACCCTAAGGGGACGGTTTTGGAAAAAGAGATGACTGACTCTTCCCAAACCGATGAGGTACCTAAAGAAAACTCCAAACCTCATGTTTCTACTTATGTTCCTCCTTTACCTTTTCCTCGCAGGTTTGCTAAATCGAAAAAGGCGGAACAAGATAAGGATATCTTAGACATTTTCAAGAAGATTCATGTGAATATTTCACTCATATATGCGATTAAACAAGTCCCCAAATAGGCAAGAATTCTGAAGGACTTGTGCACCAATAAACAAAGATTAACCGGTAATGAGGTAATGAGAGTGGGGGGAAATGCTTCGGCTATATTGCAAAAGAAACTCCCACTCAAATATAAAGATCCCAGTAGTTTTGATATTCCTATTGTTATTGTAACACGATGTTTAGTAAGGCTATGCTTGATTTAGGAGCATCAGTAAATGTTATGCCTGCATCTATATATGAATCTCTTAATTTAGGATCTTTCAAAGAAACTGGAATTGTTTTACAACTAGCTGACCGTTCTAATGTATACCCTAGAGGTATTGTTGAAGATGTGCTTGTGCGGGTTAATCATCTAGTTTTTCCAACAGATTTCTGTGTACTGGAGGTGACAGATGGATCAACTGATTCGTCTATACCGTTGCTACTGGGACGTCCATTCATGCGAACGGCGAGAACAAAAATTGACGTCTATAGTGGAACATTGACAATGGAATTTGATGGAGAAATAATACATTTCAACATTTATGAGGCAATGCAATATCCTAGTGACGTCCATTCTTGTTTCTTTATTGATGTTATTGACTCTTTAGCTCAACAGATGTTTGATTTGGGGAGTAATGATCCATTGGAGGCTATTATCACGAGAAGTGTGGGTTTTAAAAATCTTACAGATCCAAGAACCAAGCTTAAATTAGGGGATGAATCTGAGGAAGCTATTTGTGAACTCAATTCATTACAACAATGCCCACCAATTCATGATATTTCATTTATCTCTTTACCATGCACTAATGAAAATTTGTTTTCGTCTGTCTTGTAGGCTCCTAAACTAGAAATTAAGCCTCTTCCTGATCACCTAAAATACATGTATTTGGGTGATAATGAGGAGTTGTCGGTAATAGTTTATAAAGAACTAACTGAATTACAGGAACAAAGACTTCTTCGGGTGTTGAAGAAGTATAAACCGGCCATAGGATGGACAATTGATGATATCAATGGAATAAGCCCTTCTACGTGTACGCATAAAATACTACTTGAGGAGGGAACAAAGCCTACAAGGGAAGCTCAACTTCGTTTGAATCCTCCAGTAATAAAAGTAGTAAAGAAAGAGATACTTAAGTTATTAGATGTGGGAGTTATCTACCCCATTTCTGATAGCAAGTGGGTGAGCCCGGTACAAGTTGTACCAAAGAAGTCAGGCGTTACAGTGGTGCAGAATAAAAACAATGAACTTGTCCCAACTCGAGTGCAAACCGGTTGGAGAGTTTGTATTGATTATTGAAAGCTTAATGCAACCACTAGAAAAAATTAATTTCTTTTACCTTTTATGGATAAGATGTTGGAAAGATTGTCAGGACACTCGTATTACTGTTTTCTTGATGGTTATTCAGGTTACAATCAAATTGTTATAGCACCTGAGTATCAAGAGAAGACCACTTTTACTTGTCCTTTTGGAACATTTGTATACATGAGGATTTCTTTTGGTTTGTGTAACGCACCAGCTACCTTCCAAAGGTGTATGGTAAGTATCTTTTCAGATTACGTTGAAAACATTATCGAAGTTCTTATGGATGATTTCAGTGTATATGGTGATTCATTTGACTTGTGCTTGGATAACCTTACATTGATTCTTAAACGGTGTGTTGAAACTAATCTTGTGCTAAATTGGGAGAAGTGCCATTTTATGGTAACTCATGGCATTGTTTTAGGCCATATTATATCTTCTAAAGGCTTGGAAGTCGATAAATCTAAGATCGATCTTATTCGTGCTCTTACCCCTCCCCCTACGGTGAGGGAGATTCGTGATTTTCTTGGTCATGAAGGATTTTATCGTCGGTTTATCAAAGATTTTTCCAAGGTTGCATCACCATTATGCCATTTATTCCAAAAGGACGTGGTTTTTAACTTTGATGAGAAGTGTTTGGCGGCATTCAATCGTTTGAAAGAACTTTTGATAACAGCTCCTATCATTAAACCACCGGATCGGAGCAAGCCATTTGAGCTAATGTGTGATGCCAGTGACTATGCGGTCGGTGCAGTTTTAGGCCAGCATACTGGGAAACTACCTCATGCCATTTATTATGCTTCCAGAACGTTGAATGAGGCCCAACGAAACTACACGACCACAGAAAAGGAGTTTTTAACAATCGTTTTTGCATTGGAGAAATTTCGTTCTTATTTACTTGGTACGAAAGTTGTTGTGTTTTCTGATCATGCAGCACTTAGGTACTTACTTACAAAGAAGGAGGCGAAACCAAGGCTCATTCGATGGATACTACTCCTATAAGAGTTTGATCTCGAAATTAAAGACAAGAAAGGAATTGAGAACACCGTTGCGGATCACTTGAGTCGTCTTGCTGTAGACAAAGAATCTATCCCGTTATGTGAAAGCTTTCCTGATGAGCAACTTTTCTTAGTTACAGTTTCAGAACCATGGTATGTAGATATTGTGAATTATTTAGTGTCTAAAGAAATCCCAATAAATTTGTCTCGTGCTGAGAGAGACAAACTTAAAAAGATAGCGAATCAATATATATGGGATGATCCATACCTGTGGAAACATTGTTCAGACCAAATTATGCGAAGGTGCGTACCCGAATCTGAATACAACTCTATCTTGTCTTTTTGCCATTCATATGAGGACACTTTAGGGCAAAGAGAACTTCTTTTAAGGTACTTGAAAGTGGGTTCTATTGGACCACTTTATTTAAAGATGCGTATGTATTTTGCACAACTTGTGATAGGTGTCAAAGAACGGGCAATCTAGGTGCTCGAAATCAAATGCCACAGAAGTTTATTCTTTTTGTTGAAATTTTTGATGTATGGGGCATTGATTTTATGGGTCCTTTTGTCAATTCTTTTTGTAAATTCTACATCTTACTCGTTATTGATTATGTCTCGAAATGGGTGGAAGCTAAAGCCACCTTTATTAATGATTCTAAAGTGATTACAGATTTTTTTAAAGAACATATTTTTGCAAGGTTTGGAACTCCAAGATCCATAATCAACGATGGGGATCACACTTTCGAAACAAGTTCTTTCAGAGTTTGTTGAAAAAGTATAACATATCTCACAAGATTGCTACAACATATCATCCACAAACAAACGGGCAAGCAGAAGTCTCTAATCGAGAGGTGAAGTCCATCCTAGAGAAAACAGTGAATCCATCAAGGAAGGATTAGAGTTTACGTCTCAATGATGCATTATGGGCATACCGAATAGCATACAAGACTCCTACTGGGATGTCCCCATATAGACTTGTGTACGGTAAACCTTGTCATCTCCTTATTGAAATCGAGCATACGGCTTTTTGGGCTATTCAACAGTGCAACTTGGAGATGGATGGGGATGGTAAACAAAGGAAGCTTCAATTGAGTGAAATGGAAGAGATTCATAATGATGCATATGAAAATTCACGAATCTACAAGAAGAAAACAAAAGAATTTTCATGATAGTAGGATTTCTAGAAAACAATTTACTTTTGGACAGAAAGTTCTCTTGTTTAACTCTCGCCTTCATTTATTTCCTAGAAAATTGAAGTCTCGTTGGATAAGACCCTTTGTTGTGTCCAACGTTTTTACTCATGCCGCAGTGGAGATTCTTAGCTTGTTAACAGGGAAGGAGCTTAAAGTGAATGGGCTTGAAACCCTATTATGAGCCGTTTGAACCTGAGAGGGTTGAGATCGATTTAGTAGATGCACTCCCTCTGGAGGAGTAGCAAGGAATGCCAAGTCGGGCTGAAGACGTTAAAGTAAGCGCTAAATGGGAGGCAACCCACTGGTTTTGTATTTCTATCTTTATCTTTTGCTTTTTTTATTAGTTCTTCAAATCATGATAGGGTTTCTCATCTTGATTTTATATTGGAGGAATCAATTTACATTGAGGGCAATGTAAAGCTTAAGTGTGGGGGAGTAATTAAGCATATAGAGTTTTAAGGTAGAATTTTAGAACTTTTGTACATATTTGCATGAAAACCTTCAACTTTTAGATATTTTAGAGTCACTTAGTATACTTTTAGCTACGTTTACATACGGAGTTCTAACCGAAACAACTGAACTTAGAAGTATTAGAGAACTATATTCTGAGTGCTTAGTTGTTGAGAGGCTAGACAAACAAAAATGGACTTAAACTGCCGGTAGAGAATACAATATTAGAGTTGTTCATCATTCAGTACCCATGAGTGAGGCACCAAACCTTCAATTGTCCGTTTAGAGTGTTTCATCTGCGTAAATTCCGGGTAGAATGATGATCTACCTAACCTCGTACAAATTTCAACACTACTTTTTGATCTCTTGAGTGTTATTTCTCTCAATCATGAGGGTGCCATCAGAATTGCCAACTCTATCTTGTAGTCTTGTTTGCAGTTGGCACCATTCTCTCGACAACAACAGGTCCATAGAAACATATTTCATCAACAAGCGTAACATCAATTGAAGACAGTCAAGGTTTAAAAGCAACTGTTCAAGAAAGATAAAATTTCATATTCAAGTAAAGCAATTATACATTAGCAGAATTATATATACATGTTGAAGACTTATGTACAAAAGCGAAAGAAATCAAAAGATGTGAGTTAGTGATGTTCATGATATCAAGGAAATACAAGTTGTGAAGAATCAAGTGGTAAAGTCTTTATCCCACGGCCATAGTAGTTTCATCATTTATTTTTCAGTTCATTCTCATAAAAAAAATAAATAAGAGCTTATCATTGCTTTAGTGTATATTTGTTTTCTGTATTCATTCAATAAGGCCGTGGGGAAGAAGAAATCTATAGAGAAGTTTCAAACAACAAGAAATTGAGGAAAAGATTTACAAATTATCAAGGTTCTACGAGGTTCAAAAGTTCATCATCAACAGTTGAAGACCGAAGACGTTTCTATTGGATGCTGTGAGAGTGGTGTTGATTGTCGACCGGGTGAGAAGGTAAGTAAGCATTCCCATCCTCGTATAGTGGTTGATTTCCTTTATTAGAGGTCACTAGAAAAACAAAAATGGGTTTTTTTTCGTCCTACGATCTACGGGATAACATCTTCATATGATTCGGAAGGTTATATTTCCTTCCTACCATTCAACGTGTGTAGGATTTCTATCTTCATTCCTGCTTGCACGCATGTGAGAACCATAAAGTGCGTCTTTTGAGTGTCAAATTCATAAAATCTTGTTGGTGAGGCAGAAACATTAGGTCACTCTCGAACCTGGATCCTTTCACATGGTGGTTTTCTCCTAACTCAAGGGTTAAGCATGAGAATAATGTTCTTTATACTTCTAACTTCTTATTGTTAGTGTGCAGAAACTTTATGCCTTCGTAGCTCTTTGGATGCATGTGCTCTTGAATTTTTTGAAGTTGGAAATTAGGTTTTGTGGGTATACCTCTTGTAAACCCTCACGAGACTATAACTCATCCACTAGGGACACCTAGGGGTTTAAAGGCTTGTTACACATGCTAAGTGTTATCGTATCCTCAACAAAATGAAGTTGTTGTAGTTTAGGTTAGTTTAGATTTCTAGTTTGCTCGAGGACTAACAAAAGGAAAGTGTAGGGGAATTTGATAGGTGCATTATTTGCACTATTTGGATACTCTAATTCATTGATTTCTTGTTAGTTTTCATATCATTATGCTTTGATTTTGTTTGTTTATGAGTTTCTTAGGAGTTTTGAAGTGTATTCAACCAAATAAGAGGTTAAAGAATGGAAACACAACTTTGAAACAAGAGTTCCAAGAAGATTTACGGTTGGAAAAGTACCTCAAAACCCAACCATAAAAGAAGTTGATTTTGAAGGCAAATTCCAGGAAGATTTACAGTTGGGTCTAGACTCTCAAACCCAACCGTAAAATTATTTGCATAGATATGAAGATTTTATCATTTCCATCTTATAGACAATTTAAAGACGAAATCAACCCAAAAAGAATGAGGTCAATCAGACATCAGATGAGGGAGTAATGATCAAAACCGTGAAATACAAAAAAGTGTCCAGGAAGAATTACGGTTGGGTTTATTGGCTCGAACCCAACTGTAAATCTGGGGATTTTGGATGAGATTTTTGTGTCCGAAAATCGGTTGGGTTTATTGGCTCGAACCCAACCATAAGTGGAGAATTTGGCACGTGTGTGGGCTTTTAAAACATGGAAAAAATGGTCCAGGAAGGATTCTAAACCTAGATTTCGTGGATACTATATAATGAAACATCCAAGACATTAAGAAAATACCTTTTACACTTGAAAACACAAGGAGAACAAGAATATAGGGCTTGGAGTTGTAATTGATCATCACGATAACTAGGGTTTGCTTTACTTGCTTTCTTGATTATTTTCCATGGATTTTGAGAAATTCATGATGAACTAAACTTTTCTTATTGGTTAGAGATGTAGTCCTAAGTTGGAAAACATGTTAATTAATTGAAGTATTCATTCTCATATGTTCATAATCTCTTCAATATCGTTTATGTTCTACCGTTCATAACGCCTTGTATGATGGATTGCTTGTTTGTTTAAGTTGTAAATTAGATGAGCATGCATTGACATCTATAGCTAAACTAGGGTTTGAGATCCGAATTCTCGAAAGACCCTTGTTACAAGTAGTATAACATAGTTGTTAACGAGGGGATGTTGCCATGCAATTATGTGTAGAAGCGTGACCTAGGTTAAATCCAAGTGGCTCTTGCGCCGGATTGCTTAGAATAACCTCAACTCACAAATACCATTGCTTTCATTGGGTTAAAATTGAGTGGCTCTTGCACCAAGTTATTCGTTGAAAAGGATTCAAAGAGTGGCTCTTGCGCCTCTGATGATAATAGAAGTTTTGCCGTAGTATGCATGCAATAGGATGCTTTAGGGTTATTGATATTGAGAGTGCATGAATGTTGAGTATGATTTGGTTGATAACATGTTGGAAGATGGAAGATGAACTCTCTAACCAATGTTATTTATCTCTGATATTCGTTTTAATCTTTTTGCTTTAGTATAATTTAGTTATGATCACAACCAAACCCCCCCTGTTTACATATAAGTAATCGAAAGTAATTAACAATCACCTGCATCTCTGTGGGAACGAACTTGTTCTTATTACTATACTCTAATCTATATTAGTGAAGTAAGAACTTGAATTAGTTTTGCTTGGATGACAACCGACCACCCTCCCCTCCTGATTTTTCCTCCTCCTCTTTTCTATTTATAGGTCTTGGATAGTATCCATATTATTCATTAATAGATTAGGACTCAAATAGCTCTCCAAAATCGAATCAAATTCGTGTAAATCCAAATCAGGGAGTAAACCATTTTCCGACAAAAACATAGATTTCCACCCATTTTTCCGGATTTAAACTCTTGTAATTTACGTGTTTCATCCTCTAACGATTGTTGCTTCATGTTGATAAGGTTTAAACTCTTTAAAATACCCCAAAAATCAGTTTTGAAAATCACAGTTAACTTCTCACATAAAGAAAATATTTTCCCGCCTTTTTCGAATTTTTGAAATTGAAAGGAGGCGCCCCCTATCCAGAAGTGGGTGCCTTTATCAAACAGCATGGGTGCTTTAGTAATTTCTCCGGGTGCTTTTAACAACTTTTTAAGTCAATTTTTCCACAAAGTTTTATTTCTCAAAAATATCTACAACCACATAAAATCACACAATAAGTATAAAATCGAGCACTAATAATACTGAGAATTAGAAATAAATTAGACACAAAAATGTGTCTATCAATTGGGCAACAACATTAAAGTCGAGCATAGGAGAAGATGCTTGCAACATGGCCAATAAGGATGGACTCATGACACATCTTCTATGGAATAAAATAAAATGGTTTTTCATGTATTAATATCAATGCATGAATGCATCTGACTATCCAACATGCGAGGTTTCAAATGAGTGTTATGTGTCACGAATCAAGATCACATTCTTGATGGGTCTGGTAACTCTATATGCTTGAAACAGAAAATACATGTATTTGTAAATTTCATACAATTTACGATTCTATTTTATCCTATTTTATTTTTTTTCATTTGGTGTATGAATATCCTTCTTGATATTGTTCGCAGTTCAAAGGGGAAAGACTAAAAAATTCTAAATTAAGCACAGGGGGTGTCAGGCTGAAATTTTTTCATCATTTACTATTATGATATTTGATGAAAAAATGTTGCAGCCTTTATGGAAAAATTATCTACAAAATGACCCTAATTAATAATTAAACAATTGTATCAATTAGGTTGCCTACCATAGGGTTGCTTAACACTGAATTTGAAACCAAATTATTTGATTATGTTGTTGACAACCCTGAATATGGGGATGCTTATGCTGAATTGAAGAGTGTGGATGCGATATTACATCCACAAAAGATGTTGTAAAAGTTGATTAACCAAGAGATGTTGCATAGGTGTTCTAAAATCTAACAAGACTAAGGGTAGTTATAGTACTACTTTGAGTAGCAGACTTCAGATCTAGACTTACCAATTATCCTTAGAGTATTAATGTTGGCAACGTCATGAACTACTTACTCATTTCAAAGGTTGGTATAATTTTTCAAAAAAAATAAAATAAAAGGATTTTTTATAATTTCCAACACTTTAAATAATATGTAATTTCAACACTTTAAACAATATGTAATTGGTGAATTTGGTTCCAATTTTTAATCTACTAAATGATATTGGTATTTCATTATACATTGCAATTGTTATTGGCACCCCTTCTAGGACAGGTGCGGTGCGAATCCCCGCCTCACCAAATGGGGTCAATTCCCATCGTACACAGTGTATAGCACGGGTTAAATACTATTTTTCTTTTAACATTGCTTAATTATATCCATATTAACTTAGAATTATTGGTTGTTTAATAAAGTTTACATGTATTAGTTTTTTTTTAATTGTATGGATTTCATTTTGATTAATAATTTATTGTATACTAATTATACAGTAGTTTATCGGAATTTTTAAAAAAGATGGTATGGGGCGAAGTCCTGCCTTAATGGACATGAGAAAACAATGTAAACCATTTACATCGGACCCGGCTAAATATCGTAAATTAGATGCAAGGCCTACCTAATTTTAGCATTAAAATGATCTAAAAGACTATAGAATATGTAAGAACCTATCACATACCCCTATCCGGTGTATAACACGAACACAAATCTAATCGGCTGTTAATCATTGACACTAAATTCTTGCAATCATTTTGTAAGCAAGTAGAAGTAATCTTCGATTCCTTTGTCTATTAATTGTAGTGCTTGTAAGGAGAGCTTTAGCCTCTGTAACCAGTGAGCCTGAGGCCCATCCTCATCCTGTTTTTATGTTTCTCTTGCAACCTGTATTATCATAAATCAAAATGGCAAAACCCATTGAGTAATCAGCTTCCTCAAAAAATGCATCAAAAGAGACCGTCGGTTCATAACTTGATCTCGTTTTGAGCTTATGGTTCTTCTGGTTTACAGTAGTTTTAATAGTTGGTCCCTGAGTCTCTCGTCGGGAAAGTCCACAAATTCTAAGTGAATCTTCTTTACAAGGTCCCTAGGATTAGATTTATGGAAGTATTTATGTCGGAGCCCGTGATAAGTTTTGGTTGTTTATCATTTCCCAATCCAATTTTGTTACTCATCTCTAGAAGCTCGACTTATGAGGAGTTTGTAATCCCTAGACCATCTAAATCTTTACCTGTACAGATGTTATTCCAAGATTTGGCATATATGCTTTTAGAGTTTGTTTTGCCTGTGAAGTTTGTAAACCTTATCAAGGAAAAACCCACATTCTGAGGATAGGTTAAATGGAGTTGGGTTTGGCATAAGGAGAGATTTCAGCGGTGAAAGTGCCATATTACCCTTTACCCGTTTTTCATAATAAAATGTTAAAAGGAAAACTAAAACCTAAATAATTATCATCCTTGTTCTCCTTTTCTTCCGCCGACTGCTTCTATATTTTTTCTCTTTTCCTTATTCTTCCATCATTTTTTACTTCATCGTCAATTAATCGTGGATTTCAAAATTTCTTCATCGATTAATATTTTCTACAAAAATTAATCAACCGAAAAAATATGTTAGGTCTTTTCCTTATCCTGGTATCGGGGTTACGGCTAAATAAAAAGCAAAATAATATCTTACATATAAATTATATGCAATTATAAATCAAGAAGAAGAAAACTCGGACGATCAATCTCTTATTAAAATGACTCTATGAAAACGTAAGTGATTCTCATTTGTTTTTATAGTGTGTTGATTGATATGAACCCTATTTTTATGTTTAAAATCGTAGCAATTTTAGTTACAGAGGAACAGTCGGCATTGACTGGATGATAAATGCCAAGCCAAATGTTACCGTCGGTATTGTATTGTACTTGAATACCATACCGACTTAACTATATTGTATTAGATTATTTTTTTTTGCATGTCCACAGCAGGCATTGATTTATCAATGGATGCCATGTCTACAATGGTACTAATTCTCTAGTGTGAAAATACAATCAGTCGACATGGTCGATTAAAATTCTAATAATACCGACTGCACATTACTACAGTCGATATAGATGGAAACTTTCAAAACAATGCTGACTGTTGGTTAACTTCCCTGGATTGAAATTCATAACTACCAGCATTGTCGATATGGAATGTTTAATACCGACCCACATACAATCAATGTTTTGTTTCAATGTCGGTTGTTGATTTTTAATGTCGATTTTAGGTTGTAAATTAACTGCATAGTTTTTTTGGTTTGACGGATAGTTTACTGCTTCTGTCTTATGATTTAGGTCCAAGAGTAAAGCTAAAAAATGATCAAAGGAACTTGCATCTTTGAAAGGATCAATGTTTTTTAAGAATTTATCTTAAGTCGGTATAGTTTGTTTAATGGTGTTCTACTTTTGACAGTAAGTCGACATAGAATTTTAAACCTCAAGCAATACTGATTCTGGAGTCGGTATTGTGATTATAACAATTCTTATTTTCTTTAACGAGCCTTCACATATCTGAAATTTTGGTATAAACGTAAGACCCATCTCAGTCCCAAAATAATGAACCATACACCGTCATGTATCTACTAAGAGATACTCATACATAAGTATTCTCATCCAATAAGACGTTGGAAGGAATTCCATGGGTTCCTCAGGCTCTAGTACACGAGCATACAGATCATTGAATTGTTGTTCATTCTCCACCGTTGCATAAAAACTCTTCTTTCCGATTAATGTTGTGTCCATCTTCATTCTTGCATATTGGTATTGTGTTATCCCAAAATTATTCGTCCCATGTAAGTATCCCAATTGCTCAGTCGCATCATGACAACCAAAATTTCAATCGACATTTACATCGTCCATTGATATAACATATTCAAGAATGGTCTCGGGAAGTTTCCTCATACACTCATCTATTATGGTATGACAAGTTTGCTTCGCCCAACCTATTTTCGGATCCCTTAGGAGATTTCCTATCACCAATTTCTTTCCTTATTATCTTCATTCCATCTTTTTCCATCTCCGGAGCCACAACTTCCTTCTTCGGTTTTTCCCTTTTCTTTGGACCAGTGCTTCATCAATGTTGGGAATAACTTGGAAATTCTCTTTTTTTTGTATGATGATGTACTTGCTTTCTTCTTAAGTCTTTCCCTTTTATTTGGACAACGCTGGGAATAGCGTAGCACGGACACAAATCTATTTAAATTTAAAATCCAACATGTCGGTTGTTGTTAGTTTGGACTTTGGGTATCATTATATTTGGTTTTGGTTTTTTTGATTATTTTGAGTCAATATATTCTACCGAAGAAACCTCATATAGGGGCTGCTGAAAACACTAAATGAGCTTTCCATGTAAAACAAAATAGGGTCATCAGTTAGTAAAATCAAAAACTCTATATCCCAAATATTTTCATAATAGCTAAACTGTCCATGTTTAATAAGTGGTAATTATCTATTAGCTAATAGGTTAGATTATTGAATTTCTTTTATAGTTAGTGAAACCAAATCAATTAAGTGTGTTACTTTGGTGGGGAAAAAAGTAGAATAAACAAATAGAAATTTTTGGGGACTTTTTTGTAAAAACATAGATTTTTATTCACTCAACTAAAATGAGTGATTCTAGTGAGAAATTTGAGGCGGGTGAACCGTTATATGATAGAGAAACCAAATTTTACATACCTGATGATGGAGATCCGAGGATGGATGATCTTTTAGATGGTAAAGAGTTTTTAACCCAAAATGATGGTGAAACTCAATAAATTGAATAAACAAACCGAGAAAGTGAAGAATTAATGGCTGAAAATAGTCAGATATACCTCTAACTTAGCTCCTATGTCCTTTTTATAGCTCAAAATTGGTTAAATTACGTAAAAAAATTGATTTTTTTTCTTTTCAGACCGGTTAATAGTTGAGTTTTCCCTTTCCTAACCAACCGTAAGACAAATTTACGGTTAGGTAACGATGAACTCCTAACCGTAACTGGATAAAACTAAGGAAAATCCAACCGTAAACAAATTACGACTAGTTTGATCAACACGAACCAAACCGTAAAAGCACTTGGACAAAGATTTGAAGTTCCAGAATTTTTTACTGTTAGCTTTTAAAGAGACGAACCAAATCATAAAAATATTAAGGTTGATAAACCTAACCGTGAAAAAACTTGAAAAAAGATATAACACCGGGTTTTTTACAGTTATCTTTTAAAAAAACGTAAATTATTTTACGGTTACAAACCTAACCTTCACATGCAATTTTTTTTTTTTTACAATTAGGAGTTCTAGTTTCCTAATCGTAACAACTTCAGAGATTGATAATACAATTTAGAATTAAGAACTCCTAACAATAAATAATTCTGCAAACCTAATGTTTTCATTAATTTCAATCAATCTAATACTTTTCAAACATTAAAAAACAAAAGATGGATTTGTCGAATCATAGCTAACATAAATCATACGTGGTTGTTGAGGAGTTTGAAATTGTGCACTGATTTATTCTTGGATATCTTGATTGAGTTGTTGATGATGATCAATTTGTTGGTTTGGCTGTTGTTGATTACCATCACTGCTATTAGGTTTGAAATAGAATTAGGTTTTGAAATTTAGATGGAGGGTAACTTAGACATTTACTATTGCTTTAGGATATCCCCTAACCAACTATTTAGTCACTAGAAATTCTGGATAAACCTTCTAGTATTTTTAACAACGAAGTTTCCTGCAAAAAAACTTCCTATCTTAGGTGGAATATTTTAAATTTTTTTGGATATTACTGTTTTGTAACCTGAATTACAGAAAACTTCCTATCTTAGGTGGAATATTTTAAACCTTTTTAGACATTACTATTTTACAACCCGAATTATTATCGCATGCGCTTGAAATACACTGTAGTTGTATTTTAGTTTAAGTTGTCTCAAACAAGTAGTTTACCTGAGTCCATCACAGATTACTAATACCTAGCAGTGAGTTTAGAATTAGAAGAGAGGTCGGTGAAGGCATAAACTAGAAAAGGAGAAAAGCACCCAAATACGGGTTGATTGAAAGGAAAGAGAAGAACAATATTACATCACCATCTCAAAAAGTACGAGGGACCAATGCAAGTGATCCTGTCCAGCTTTTTATGTCACGTGTTAAAGCTGGTCCCATAATTCTTTGAAAAATTAAGACCGTCTCTTATCAGTTCCACGGCGATCAATTAAATTAACAAAAGAAAAAAGAAAGGGAAAGCTTAAAAAAAATCATTCTTTATGTGGAATGTTTGTGTTATATCATACCACACTTGACACCTTGTGGGCGAAACACAAAGAATACGTCAGCGGCTCAGCCGTTCACATACCAACGATACTGGTCGGGTACGCACATGAGAACACTGAGGAAAGCGATTGGGTATTACCTTTATTTTTGGGATCCGGTCCATAAAAAAGAAGAAAATAAAATTAACTAGTCGGCTATAAATATAATGATAAACTGCGTGGGTAATGGAAGAAAGCCGCCGAAATTCTTATAAGTGAAAACAACGGCCAATCATAACCAATCATTTGTTCCCAGATTTTTAAGGACGATAGGAGCGAAGCTACTTCCTACCACAAAATCCTCCCCCATCTTTATCTCCCATTAGATGACTTCATCTTCCACCATTGATTTTCCCCGATCCCTTTTCCCTTGGAAAAACCGGGGGTTATTTTTGTGTATATGTGAGTATGGAAGAAAGTTGGGGGAAATTTTTGGACAGTTAATTGATTTAAAAATTCTTATATTGTTTTTATGGTCAATAAGATGTGTAAAAATAGATACCGTTTAAATACCCATAAATATTTAAAATATTTTTCTAATATTTAAATCGGATATTTTATTCAACTTTTATAACTAATTTTTATACCCATGTACTAAAATACCTTTATCTCCCCAATCAAGATATTGATCTTTTTTCCAAATCAGTCCACCACATATGTATGGACAAGCATTTGATGGTTTCTTCGACAAAAAATGTATTTCCTTGTTTATAAACTGTATGTTATTTTATTATTCTACTTACGCTATCGAGATCTTTCAAAAACATCAGTAGATTAATCACATATTTTCAATACTAATTTGCATGTCTATCTTTGCCGGTAAGTTTCGTATATCATACCAGTATTGGATTCCCCATACCATGAAAAAGATTGATCTAAGATCTGTTTTTGTTTCTTCTAAATCATAATATATCTTCTGGTTTGGTAATTTGTTTAGAGATCACATTTCATGAAAGTTGTTACTGTTTGCAGAGACGGTATTAGCAGAAGAATATTAGTTGTTGATGAATGTCTATATGCAGGTAAACCCGGAAAACCTTTTCTCTACCAGTTGTTGTTGTTACCGTGGTGTATAAAAAGGTTTGGTTGAGTCACAAAAGATGTTAGGAAGGTTGGGTCGAGCTCAGGAAGCTAAACAAAACGAAAAATATCAATTCAGAAAATTTTATGCTGCTGCTACTGAAGAAGACGGGAAGAACAGAGAAAATACAACGGTTTCTTCAACCCATCAACAACGTTTATCTTTAGGTTTGCAACGTTTATCTTCATCTGCAATGGTTCCTTCAACCAATCAGCAATGTTTATCTTCAGTTTTGCAACGTTTATCTTCAGCTGCAACGGTTTCTTCAACCAATCAACGACGTTTATTTTCAGCTTCTTTGCAACAGTTAATCTGTAACACCAGAAAAACGTTGTAGATTTCATGTTTTATTATTTTTAGCTTATTTTCTTCTTCTCAAGCACTTTTGAGCCATGTACCAATCTTTTGAGAGTGTTTTGAGCATGATGATACTAGTTTCATACTAGTATAAACATGGATGAAAACAAATTCAAGTTAGGATGCAACCAGATTCATCATTGCTATTTTCAAATATTTTTTTTCAATTTTATTTTAAACCAGAATGCAACCAGTTTCATCCTAGCTATTATTCGAATATTTTTTTTTAATTTTTTTTTAAACCAGAATGCAACCAGTTTCATTCTAGCTATTATTCAAATATTTTTATTTTCTTAGTTTAAATCAGGATGCATCCAGTTTCATCCAAGCTATTTTTTGAATAACTTTTTCTATTTTATTTTAATTCAGGATGCAACCAGTTTCATCCTAGCTATTTTCTTTCAAAAAAAAACTTTTGAAATTACTATCAACAGTGGATCTTGTTTTGTAGATATTTAAAACCCTTTCCAAAAATATAAGTTTTATTAAAATCGAGTATATATTTTGAAAGTTATGAATGTTTTTGTGATTTGTTTTTAAATTGGAGAGAGAAAGGATAAAAAAGAAATAAATATAAAAATGAGGGATATAACTGTCTTGTGTTTTTTTTTTGTGTCCAATTCACTCATCCCTAATTTTTACAAGTCCACTAGAACCATATTTTAGGGAATCTTGGGTCTTGGGCAATAAACTCATTTTCCCAATTTTGGAGGGTGGGAAACATATTCATCGATGAGAGTAAAGGCTATGATATCTCTTTTAAAACAGAGGAATGACTAGGTGAGGAAGTATTTTTTACACTATAGGATAGTGAGATAAAAGAGGCCCGTCTAGCTTTTAAATTTATTAGTTTACCCGTCTAGTTTTCAAATCTGTTTTCAACCGTTGGATCATTGAACTTCAGTTGTTGGATAAAACTCTTATCCAGACGGATGAACTTCACTTGTCCAATGAAGACTGGCGAGTACTCCTTCGATTGAAGGAGTGGTTCATAGACTTTGGATGAAAGACTCTTTCTTTACTACCTATAGTATTATCTAATTTGTTTTTCTTCGGGTGAAACTCTTTTATTTTGAAAGAGAACATTCTCTCATAGCCCTTATTCTAATTAAGTATTGCATCTAACGTGCAGAAAGACGAGTAGCAGCTAGAGAAGAGAGAGATATTTGAATGTGAAGGCAACGAGAATCTGAGTCAGGAGGAGGGAAAGAGAAAAGATAAAGGGATCAATGGGTAGGCTGCCACCCTCGTTGTCTTTAATTCTTTTCTTTTCCTTTCTTTTTGTCTCTTCTTATATGCTCAGAATTATCATCCTCTGATCCAATCCCTGCTTTCTCATCCAGATCGGTTTTGGACCTTCTTCGATCCCACCAAGGTACACCTCTCTCTCATGGGTTCTAGTAGCTTACGTTTTGTCACTACTCCATATCGTTTTACTCTCTAGATATATGTTCATCGGTTATATTTATCCTCTCTATCTCTAGTTATATATATACACGAAGCAATTTATTATGTATTGCAGAACTAACTCGGTGTACGTACTTGGGTTAACTGCAGGTGTTTGTACATTAATTACTTGTTGAGTACTAGCTGTTGCCATACGTTGGTGATCACTAATTGTTAAGGGGTTGAATTTTTTGATAATCACTCTCGGAAGGATTTTCCAAGTATAGCATTCTCTAAATATACATATTAGGAACAAATACAGAAGAAGGTCTAATTAAATTCAAGAAATAATTAAATGGCACCTGTAGCATTGCCTCCTGGTTTTCGATTTCACCCAACAGACGAGGAACTCGTTGCTTATTATCTTAAAAGAAAGATTAATGGCCGGAAAATCGAATTAGAAATCATCCCCGAAGTCGATCTCTACAAATGTGAGCCATGGGAATTACCAGGTAATTTACTAGCTCGTTTATGCATCTTCTTTCTCCTCTTTTTAAAACAAGTTACACAAACTGATAATAGTAACGAGTACTAGCAAGGACGCATTAATACATATAAAAAACTTTAGTTATGTTTTAACTCTGAGAGCATAATGAGAAAATTTATATTTGTCTACGTTAGATGTTTGCTTTGTACTATAATATAAAGCAATATAATAGCGTCTAAAATCGTTATATATATATATATGGTTGTACTTTCACTTACTTTCAAGGCAATTAAGTGCAAGCAAATTACTTTCACTTAGTTTTAGTCCTTAATTCTAAGGTGTTATTATAATGTGAGAACAGATAACTTGATAAGACCTCTTAACTAAAGTGCCATTCCATTTGATCCTTCTATTTCTATATATTTCTTTTCTCCTTGTGTTACATACTATATTGCTTTATTTATTTCCCTATATTAGTTATTCCGTTTTGATTAGCAAGCAATTTATTTTACGTACATCTTATATCTTCGGCCCGCGGATTTCGTCACCCTTAAGATTAATCACACAGTAATGGCTGGAATCTTATAAAGTTTCTGACATAAAAAGCAACAAAAGATGCGGGGTTGCATATTGTTCCAGAGATTTGTTCTACACTACATAATCTATCTATGAGTTTACTAGCCAGCTTTTCAGCTTTTTTTCCTACACTGTATATATTTGATTCATCTGAATAAAACAGTAAAAATCGTTTTCCTAGCTAGAAAAGAAAACCCACATTGTGGTGTTATTAAATGATTAAATTGCATCAAATTATCAAAAATAATCTGACTAATTTAGACTCCACTAATGACTTGATTACCTCAATCTGATTATCAAAAGGAATACTTGTTCATGATACTCAACCGCATTGTATTATTGAAGTTTAATTTGAGGATTTTGTAATGTTGTTACAGAGAAGTCATTCTTGCCAAGCAAAGATCTTGAGTGGTACTTTTTTAGCCCACGAGATCGGAAGTACCCTAATGGATCCCGAACTAACAGAGCAACTCAGGCTGGTTATTGGAAAGCAACTGGTAAGGATCGAAATGTCAATTCCAAAACACGTGCGGTGGGGATGAAGAAAACCTTAGTCTACTATAGAGGACGGGCACCTCATGGTACCAGAACTGATTGGGTTATGCATGAATATCGACTCGACGAAAAAGAATGTGAAACTGCCTCCGGGCTGCAGGTACTCGCTCGCTCCCTCTCTCTCTCTAATAGCAACTTCCCTCACTGATAACACTAATAATATTTCACTAAAAATACCAGGATGCCTACGCATTATGTCGCATATTTAAGAAGAGTGCAGTAGGACCTAAAACAGGGGAGCAATACACTACTCCTCGAAGTGTCAACACTAATTACCAACAATGGGCATCTAACCATCATCATCAGCATGCTCATTCATCTACCATTGATTTGTCCTCAGAGGGAAGAGCTACAAATTTCGAGAGCTCTGGTTATCCATTTCCATCAGAAACATGCTCACAAAATGTCGTGCGAGGAACGACGCAAACGTCATCGTCCTTCGATTTCAATGGCTCATCTAGAGATGGGAAATGGATGCAGTATTTGGCAGACGAGGGGTTTGGAGCCACAACTCCAGCATTTCCTAGCCATGGACAAATGCCCTATCTTCCATCAAAGGTACAAGCTCCATACAAGATTCCTAGAAATCAAGTTTATCAATTATTGTATACCATTTTAACTTTATTTTATGTATTTATATATATATATAACACGACCGTGGCATGTGTGGATTACGTCTAACCGTAGTATATTGAATTGTTCTTTGCAGGTTGATATAGCATTAGAGTGCACAAGCTTACAACATCGACTATCATTGCCTCCATTGGAAGTCGATGACTTCCCTGAATTCGACTTCACAGACTCGAAATTGCAACAACACCAACAACCCATGGCTAGGCAAAACACCAATGGACCGGATGATATTTTACAAGAAATACTTTCAGTTGCTAGTGCCTCTCAAGAATTGATAAATGGACCTAATAGTATTCAAGGAACATGGGCAAGCAATTATTCTAGTTACTTGGATGAGTTTGTTATGGCTTTACCCGAAATTGGACAAGTAGATGATCAAGATCATTGCTTAGTCGGTAATATAAGTTCCTCCTTGGCGATAAATAAGCCTTGGGGCGGAGTAGAACACGCAAGGTTTATTGATATCAATGATTTAGAGGAAGAATTCAAGACTGACAGTAGGGTGGTAGAAAATCTGAGAGGGATTGGAATGTCATCCAAAGATCTCGAGAAGGTATGACTAACTAATGCCTTGAAAACTCTTTAAATCACCCTTCATTCATATTTTGGTTTCTTAGACGTACAAATTCTGTAAGTATAATTATTCATATATAAATGTTTTGATGATCGATCAGACAATGCTGGAAGAACACAAAATGGTTCCCATTGAAAATGTCTCCAGTTTCCAAAGAATAGAGGGAGAAGACGTGAGAGGTTAGTTTTCATGACTATACCTCTCTTCTTTCTTCTTAATCCCTTTTTCTTCTAAATTTGATTCAGACAAAATTAACAATCAACTTTATTTTCCAGGAGATACTAATAACTTCAACCAATTTAACGAAGAGAACTCAAATGATTTCTCAATTGGATTCGTTAATGACGATGATAATAATGGAATCATTTTTGAAGGGGGAACTAGTACCACCGATGAATTTTTGAGTATGCCAACTTTTGAAGTTCATGAGAAAATTGAATTCAAGCAAGGAATGTACTTTGTTTCAAGCCATCAGGTAGCTGATACCTTCTATCATCAGATGGAGCCCTCCAAGACTGTTACAGTTCATCTTAATCAGGTAACATCGCATAATTTCCCGATTATGAAACCAACTACAAACATCACGACAAGAGTTAAAAATCGAAGTTCAACATCTAATTTTGGGGAGTCCAAGGTCATAGGGTTAACCAGAAATTCAGCTGCTAAATCAACATGGACGTGCTCTGACTTATTATCCATAACAATGAAAGTTGTCATCTATATGGTTGCACTTCTATTGACAAGTTGTGTGTATGAAGAGCACCATGATCATAATAATGCAACAATGAAAGATGAGTTTTGCAAAGTTGTGATCCAAAAAAGAGATGATCATCAAGAATACTGCAGTAGTCTTCGACAGAGAAAGAAGATTACGAGAATAACAGTTGGTAACACTACTGATGATCAGAAGAGTGGGGTTTGCGATACTACTAACCGTGGGGAAGGATACATTTCAAGTGCATTTTTTAACAAGAAATGGTCCTTCTCTGCAACTGCTTTAGCTATCTTTGCATTAGGGTTTCATCATATAACATGTTTCCCTTGACAGTATGCTACTACTCTACTAGTGCTACTGAGGATAAACTTCATCATATCTTTGTCACATATACAACTGTATTATATACACATATAGGAAAGGCACTGATTACTTAGCATCCATCCCATCTCAAGATGAAGGATGTTTTATCTTAATGTATAACCTTAACTGTAATGCTCAATTGATCTATATAAACATATATTAACAGAGACATATATAATTGACCTCCAATTCCGATTACTTGTTGATAATTCATCTACCTCAAAATGTAATAATGTATAGATTCACCTTCTCTACTCACTTCTACTGGGCCTTCATATATTAACATTTGATACTAAAAAATAAAAATAAAAATAAAAAAAATTAATTTTGTCAGTAGAGTGATTTTTCCATGGTGTATTATGATTTCATAAAAAACTAATGCGTTACGTAACATGTCACTTTACTACAATTAAAAATTAGTATTCGATTCAATGTCATATGATCCCCATAAAGCATGTCATCAGAGCACCCCTCGTCTAATTATGCTTTTCTTGTATAGCTGTTATTTATAACCAAATGAAAGAAACATAATAATATACTCTAAATAAGTCTCAAATAAGAATACACTAAAATAATCCTCATTTTATATACTTGCTTCTTTTTGTTTTACCTAATAATGCATGTGAAATCCATTAGACCGAAGCTGGACAGAAATTACTTGTAATTTTCTATTAATCTTCCCAGAAAGTATCCAAATCTTGTCTATTTTAAACTGCATTGGTTGGTGGCGACTAAGGACTTCAAAGACTCAAAACTCATTTCCTTACTCACTCTCAGGACTCATCTCCTCATCGCCGTAGCCATATGAGTGAGTTCTATCAATCTTTGATAGTTCATTTTTGATTCCCATACCTGAATGAGTGAGATCTATCCATCCTTTGCTAGAATATTTTCTTGGGGTACTGCAACTAAGTTCTATCGAGTCTTCAATAGAATTCATTTGCGGATTTCTGCAACGTCGTCTCCTCGGTGATAGTCGGCAGGGTCTAAGTAGGGAAGCTGATTGGTTCATACAAAGACATGCTTGATTCAAACTACAGTTTATCGAGTAATTTCTGACTACTGCAATCCTCTCTATATTCAAGATAAACTAAAAGATAATTGAAGTTCATAATCTACTGTAGAATTGATAAAAGCCTACTGTCAACACAGTTTATAAGTTCAAAAAAAAGAAGAAAAAAAAGAAAAAATTTAAATATGTTAGACTTCAGTTATGTACAACCATGGATCTCGACCAGCTCAGGCGCTTACCTATCCCATGCTAAAAACTCATTCTTTTGCTCAACTGTTCAATAGTGGACTGGCCTGTTGCACAGCTTTATGACTGGTTCACAGAGACGAGGATAAACGTCAGTGTTTCCGATAATGAGAAATACCACAGACAAATTCCCATCATTATAATTAATGTAGTTCAGGTTTATTAATTTCAGTCAACAACATAAATGTGGATGAAAAGCTTCGCAGGTAAACACATTTTATCCCCAGATCCTTTTACTAAGGAGAGCTGTATAAAAGAAATTCCAAGGTCTGGCGGAGTTGAGGATTAGAGCAAGTAGTTTCAAACTTTACCTGGTTGTAAAATAATCTTCTAAACATAGTAGGCATCTTAGCTTATAAGTTTTGAGTTTATATAGCGAAATTCCTAAGAACACATGTTAGGTTGTAGCTTATATAACCTCTGGCTCTTGCACATATCATAAAACATTTAGAGAATTATGAATTGGGTGTGTCTTAACTTATTACCTGTTTTTGAGCTATCTACCTAATCCCAAACTGGCCACAGAAGTAATTTGCCTTCATATGTCACTGCTGCAAATGTGGAAAACCCCTCCATATCTTTGTTGAAGCTTTTTGCCTGCCATTATGATACAGTAAAGTAAACAGCTTGTAACTAATTGAATAAATAAGAGGGAACTAGCATATATCTTGCATATCATTGTTTACAATCCGAAAATCAAGTGCATATAAAACATTAGTAACAGGAAACACAACTGTATGAACCTTAACTTTTAACAGCTAAAACAAATCTACTTCACATAAAGGTGCTCTAAGACAAAAATGCAGAAAAGTACTACCTAGACATGCAATTTTTTAACAGAAAACTAATCCAGAAAAAGAAAAAGACATGTTAAGGTTTGTAAAGTACTTGACTAAACCACATAATCTTATTTTCTCTTGAATGTTTAGAAGGCTGGAGCACTGGGTTGCAGTTAGGCACGCCATGTTTTGGGGAAGAAGTCAGCGTATTAGTCCAACTAGGGGTTCTCGGAAGCATTTTAATCTGCTTCATACAGAAAAGATGCGGACATGGATCACGAGTTACAGAGGAAGGAGCAGGAAAGTATCCCAGCAGCATGACACTTGGCTTTGTTTACAAAGCTGTGATAGCTTGTTCTGCTTTTGTAGCAGTAATTCACTTCTTGATGCTTTGGATGATATTAAATGGACACGAGGCCCTTTGCAAATCGAAAATCTCAGTTCTCTCTAATGAATTTTTGTCTGGGATATCATGGCTAATCACATTGCTTCTGGTTTTGAATCTTCGAAACTCAAGGTCCTTGAGGCTACCATGGATTCTAAGAGTCTGGTGGATCTCAAGCTTCATATTATCTGTGGTCCATACAACTCTATATACAAGTTACATTCATACAAACCGTAGATCCCTGACCGTAGTATATTATGTCAACTTCATCGGCTTAATCGCCTCGACATACTTGGCAGGCATTTCAATTAGAGGGGCAACAGGCATCAGCTTCATCACCAATAGCACTACAGAGTCACTACTGAACAAAATTGAAAATCATTCAGATGGAAAGAGGGACAAGGAATCACCTTATCAAAGAGCTACTCTTCTCCAACTCATCACTTTCTCTTGGCTTAATCCTTTATTCAAAGTTGGGTACAAGAAACCGCTCGAACAAGAAGAAATCCCAGGCATCGACATCAAGGACTCTGCTGAATTCCTCTCCCATTCATTTAACAACAGTCTAAAAGAAGTCAAGGAGACAAAAAACACCAGCCGTGCATCCATTTACAAGGCTATCTTTCTGTTGATCAGGAAAAAAGCAGCAGTCAACGCATTTTTCGCAGTAATCCATGCTGCAGTATCGTATGTTGGTCCGTACTTGATCACTGATTTTGTGGCCTTTTTAAGTCAGAAGAAGAATAACAGCTTAAAGACTGGCTATATTATTGCACTAGCATTCATAAGTGCCAAAATGGTTGAAGTGACTGCACAGAGGCAATGGATTTTCGGGGCTCGCCAACTAGGTATGCGTCTGAAAGGAGCTCTGATATCCCAGATATATAAGAAGGGTCTTCATCTGTCGAGTCAGTCAAGGCAGAGCCACAATAGCGGAGGGATGATTAATCTGATGAGTGTAGATATTAAGAGAATCGCGGACCTCATATGGTATATGAACACGATCTGGATGCTGCCAATCCAAATTTCACTAGCCACCTGTATCCTATATCTGAACTTGGGTCTTAGTTCATATGCAGGATTAGCTGCAACATTAATGGTGATGGTAGGCACCATACCTCTTCAAAGAATCCAGAAACGGTTGCAGTCAAAGATCATGGAAGCGAAGGACGAAAGAATGAATGCTACATCAGAAATTCTTCGAAACATGAAAACTCTTAAACTTCAGGCTTGGGATATGAAGTATGTCCTAAAGCTTGAAAACTTGAGAAAAATCGAGTACAGCTGGTTATGGAAGTTGTTACAGTTATCAGCACTCTGGGGTTTTATCTTCTTGATATCCCCCACATTTATCGCTGTAGTGACCTTTGGATCATGCATTTTACTGGGGATTCCACTAACAACTGGGAAAGTCTTATCTGCATTGGCAACTTTCAGAATGTTACAAGAGTCAATGTTCAATTTACCAGATTCACTCTCTTGTATTGCACAAGCTAAAGTTTCAGTAGATAGGATTGAATCATACCTCCAAGAAGATGAAATACAAGACGATGCAGTCATTTTTGTTCCCAAAGAGACATCAGAGGTAGAAATCGAGATTGAAAATGGGAAATTCAGTTGGGATTTAAAGTCACATTGCCCAACCCTAGACAGAATACAATTAAAAGTTAAGAGAGGGATGAAAGTTGCAATTTGTGGGACTGTTGGGTCAGGGAAGTCCAGTTTACTCTCTTGCATACTTGGAGAAATACCGAAGATTTTAGGAAAAGTGAAAGTTAGTGGGACAAAGGCATATGTTCCTCAGTCCCCATGGATTTTAACTGGAAATGTAAGAGACAACATTCTTTTTGGGAATCCATATGATCAAGTCAAATATGAGAGAATAATAAGAGCATGTGCATTGTCGAAGGATTTAGAGCTCTTCCAGGCTGGAGACCTGACAGAGATAGGAGAAAGAGGGATTAATATGAGTGGAGGTCAGAAACAAAGGATACAACTTGCACGAGCTGCTTACCAAGATGCCGACATATATATTCTCGATGATCCATTCAGTGCCGTTGATGCTCATACAGGAAGTCAACTTTTTGAGGTCAGATTTTCTTCCTATGCAGAATAATGATCTAAACATGGATAGCATTTGTTGACTATGCAATATCAGAGTTTCGGATCATTATGCATTTTATTATATGTATAACTTTGGTGCAGGAATGTCTAATGGGAATCCTCAAAGACAAGACTGTACTTTATGTAACCAACCAAGTAGAGTTTCTTCCGGCAGCTGGCCTAATTCTGGTAAAAAAAAACTGCAAAATAACTTCCTCTTCCATTTCCAGATTCTCTTAAAATGAAAGGGTCTTGTAGTACTAGAATTGGGAAGTACAACATAACAACCTATTTTCATCTTCAACAGATGATGCAAGAAGGAAAAATCATACAAGCTGGAAGGTTCGAAGAACTTCTTAAACAGAATATAGGATTTGAATTGTTGGTTGGTGCACATAGCGAAGCCCTAGAATTAATCCTCCATGTTGAAAACTCGAGCAGAACGTTAAAAAAGGTGCACGCTTCAGTTGAAAATGATATTCATCCCACAACAAATAAACAGCTTCGAAATGGTAAAGAAGAGAATGTCTCACAAGAGATAATAGAGAAAGGAGGGAGATTGACTCAAATTGAAGAGAGAGAAAAAGGAAGCATCGGCAAAGAAGTTTATTGGTCGTACCTGACAATGGTGTGGGGTGGGGCATTGGTTCCCTTGATTATCTTAGCTCAATTTAGTTTCGATGCGTTACAGATAGGGAGTAACTATTGGATAGCATGGGCTTCACCTGTTACAATGAATTCCAAGCCAGTTGTCAAGATGAACGTCATGTTCCTCGTTTACTTACTAATCGCAGTAGGAAGTGCAATTTGTATATTGTCCCGCCAGTTGCTAGTGGCAACAGCCGGCATTTTGACAGCGCAGAAACTCTTCATGACCATGCTTCATAGTGTGTTTAGGGCGCCAATGTCTTTCTTTGATTCAACCCCAACTGGAAGGATTTTAAATCGGGTAAGTTAACACAGAAGCTTCTCCATTTGTGGCGTAAATGTAAAAAATATATAAAAAGCAGAAGTATCATGTTGAAGTCAACTAATCTCCTGAAACAGTAACCATGAATATAATATGCTAAAAGACATAATAAGTATAAATAAGTGATTCTTCTTGAGACTAATACAGCTTAAAAATCATCTTTTCTTCTTTTTTTTCTGCCATAAGTTTTATCTACATGATATACACAGGAAGGTCAGAGTACTGATAGTGATGACCTCTTGTCATATAACAAACAGGTATCTACGGACCAAAGTGTGCTGGACTTGGAATTAGCAAAGAGGGTAGGCTTTTGTGCTTTCTCGATTATTCAACTTCTGGGGACTGTCACAGTCATGTCCCAGGTAGCATGGCAAGTATTTGCCATCTTCATCCCAGTGACAGGGATATGCATATGGTACCAAGTAAGACTTACTTTCAAGTTAGTATGTTAATTTCATCAGAAGAAACCCCACTTTCTTTTCTAGTTTTAAAAAATTGAATGCACCGAAATATTTCTCTGAAAGGTATCTCATCCTGAAAAAATGGCTCATTCAATCCATATAACAACAGAAAAAATACACAGATGAAGTTAGGATTTATATAAGTTAGATAAACTAGATTGTAAATCTCACTATTGAATCCCTACTACAGAAATACTACACACCAACTGCCAGAGAACTGGCACGCTTATCTGGGATTCAACAAGCTCCAATCCTCCATCACTTTGCAGAATCACTTGCAGGAGTTGCAACAATCAGGGCATACAACCAAGAGAACCGCTTCATGGAAATGAACCTCAGGCTCATTGATAACGAATCAAGGCCATGGTTCCACAATGTAGCAGCCATGGAATGGCTCTCCTTTAGACTGAACATATTGTCAAATCTGGTGTTTGCATTCTCATTAGTGATACTTGTGGGCCTCCCTGAAGGGATTCTCAACCCAAGTAAGTGTAATTATCATATGTATTGTTCTCATAAAAGTTTCTGATGATCAACATAATACTAGTATTTACTGTTCTCGTAATACGGTAATAGTAATTTTGTCTTTATCAAAACACTCTGTTGGACAATCTAGTAAGCAACTCTGAATATAACTACTTATTAGCTATATATATTTAAGAAAGAAAAGAGACAATATGAAAAGAACTGATTAAAAAATGAGGCGTTTTACAGGTATTGCAGGGCTAGCAGTGACATATGGACTGAATCTGAATATGCTTCAAGCAAATGTTATATGGAACTTATGCAACGCAGAGAATAAGATGATCTCAGTGGAAAGGATTTTACAGTATTCAAAACTTACTAGTGAAGCACCTTTGGTGATTGAAGAATGTAGACCTCCAAGCAACTGGCCTGAGTTTGGAAAAATTTGCTTCAAAAACCTGGAGGTGAAGTCCACTAAAAAAATTATCCAATCATGTTTGGAAAACACTGGTTTTATTTAATAGCCTAATAGGAGATGAGGGTAAAAATAATCTAATACTTGTACTAGGACATTTGTTTTATTCTCTTCAACAGGTTCGTTATGCTGAACATCTTCCATCTATCCTCAAAAACATAAACTGCACAATTCCGGGAAGAAAGAAAGTTGGTGTTGTAGGAAGGACAGGAAGCGGTAAATCAACTCTCATACAGGCTCTCTTTCGGACAGTAGAACCTAGAGATGGATGCATTTTAATTGATGACATTAATATTTGCAACATTGGTCTACATGATTTGAGATCCAGGCTTAGCATCATACCTCAAGACCCAACAATGTTTGAGGGAACAGTCAGACGAAACCTCGACCCATTAGAACAATTCTCTGACAAAGAAATATGGGAGGTTAGTTTTTAATCATATCGAATACCAAGCAATCATCAAGGATAATACTTATCTATAATGAAAGTTACTGATATGAATTACTCAAATTCTTCCAGGCTCTGCATAAATGTCAACTAGGTGATCTAGTACGCGCTAAGGAAGAGAAGTTGGATTCACCAGGTCAGACTAATAACTATTGTTTAAGAACTAAGATATTTTTCTAAAGTTTGGCTACTAACAAAACAGGGTTTACAGTGGTCGACAACGGAGAAAATTGGAGCGTGGGTCAGAGGCAGTTATTCTGTCTTGGAAGGGCATTATTGAAGAAAAGTAGCATTCTTATTCTAGATGAAGCAACCGCGTCTATTGATTCAGCTACAGATGGAATTATACAAAAGATCATAAGCCAAGAGTTTGAAAATCGTACAGTTGTCACTATAGCTCACAGAATCCATACAATCATAGACAGTGATCTTGTTCTCGTCCTTAGTGAAGGTAAAGCAACAATAATAAGCTATACATTATAAACTTATACCAGTCTAATGACTAAAAATTAAAATTACATTGTGTGGAGCAGGGAGGGTAGCCGAATATGACACGCCAGCTAAGCTACTGGAACGCGACGATTCATTCTTCTCAAAGCTTATAAAGGAGTACTCAATGAGATCAAAAGGTTCCTCAACAGCTTAGAAAATACATAAGTTGTGGAACAGACCTGATTTCAAATAAAATTCTCCTGAGTGAAATCAATTAATAACTTCCCTAATGCAAAAATGTTGCTCATAATTCTAGTCTTCTTGCCAAAGAGGACCATAATCAAAATACTTCGATCTCTGGGTTCCATAAAGAGAACTTACATCCAAAAAGCTTATAAAATATTCTTGTATCAATCAAGCAAGCAATAACACTATCACTACTAGTAGTAACTGTAGAAAATCGGATTCAGTTCATGAGGATAGTTTGTTTTTCTTAGATTTTCAGTAAGATTCTAAGAGAGATTTTAACAAACACATTAAGGGCATCCAAATATCCAACCAAATTTTATGATGATAACTTTAATTGATAATCACTAACCATTCATAGATTATACTATTATAATTCAATTTACGCACTCTAATCAGAAAGTTGAATTCAGAGAGAACGAATTAACAATGTGGCAGGAAAGTTTTGTGTACCTCTCTAATGAAGGAAATTCATGCGAGACAGGAGATTTCCAAAATGAGTAATTGCATTTGGTCTGGGATTGGAAAAGAACTTATTTCGTACCCTGGGTCAAAAAATGATGGAGCTCAGTGAAGGAGAATCTGTGTCGACATTTGAGCTTATTGAAAGTAGAATAGACACTAGCGTTTTCTTGAAGTTTGTATGCATCTTTTTTTAGGGCTTATGACTGGAATGCCCGGGGTCAACTCTTATTTCTGTCCGACGAAAAAAAATAAACAAAAATGCCCTAATCTGTTAATTTTTTAGTTAATTTGGGGCGTGCGAATTGGTACATGTGAAAAAGGCCAAAATACCCCTCACATTTCATCTTGGAAAAATACCCTAAAAAGATATTCATGTTACAAAAATGCTCCAAAATGAAAAAGTTACAAAATGCCCCAAAATGTAAAAAGTCCAGAAATACTCCAAAATGAAAAAAAGTAACACAAACATGAAAATCTTTAAACATAAGGTTACATGCTTAAAGACTTTTCATGTTTGTGTTACTTTTTTATTTTGGGACATTTCTTTGACTTTATTCATTTTAGGGCATTTTTATAACTTTTCATTTTGGGGTATTTTTGTACATGAATCTCTTTTTAAAGCATTTTTCCAAGATGAAATGTGGGAGGTATTTTGATCTTTTTTCACACGTGTCAATTCGCACGCCCCAACTTAACTGAAAAACTAACTGATTGAAGTATTTTTATTTATTTTTTTCCGTTGGGGCAGAAATGAGAGTAGACTTCCCAAAATTAGGGCATTCCAATCATTATTCCTTTTTTTTATTAAAAATATTGAACTGATTGTCGAGACGAATAAACTTGTTATTTTTATGTTCAGCCAAATGTGCAGTTGCTAGGAAGTCATTGACGTTTGGCTAGTCGTCAGCCCGGTCAAGCTTTCTTATTAGAAACATAAAAAATCTGCTTTGATCTGAAAAAAGGGATATCTGTTTTGCTTAGTAAAAGAAATAGCAGAGACCATCAGTTTGGAAGTAGTAATTTGTGGACTTTTGGGTTTATCAAATTTGATTTAAGTTTGGATAAATACTTTTTGTATGGCACGCATTGAATGAATCGGTAGATGTTGTCTGCCCTCTTGTTTTGGTGTAATACCTGGCATTGTGTTATTTTCATTTGCAGCAGTACTCATCATTCTTAGAAATTAGAATAGAAGCTCAATTCTTTTGCATTCAGAGATTCTGGAAAAGAAGCAGCAATTTCTAATCATTCACCAGTTCCTTCTATCCAGCTTCTATTGGTTGAATTAGTTTGCTTGTGCACTTTTTGGTCACAAATACGGCCATTTTTCTTGCTTTTGAAGTATGAATTGACAGTTAGGGTAAACTATCTTAGCGCAGGGATATGGGTTCAGAACTTCTTTTAAAATAAAAGATTTGATTAAATTTGACCTTATTATGGATAGAGGAAAACCCCTTTTCATCCCAAACTCAATCAATATATCCTTCAGATGATGGGGGGGGCAAGTCTTCACGACACGACAGTTTGTTAGTCGTATGGAAAAATAAAGATAAAACGGCTGATTGTTAGCCGTATTAAAGTTTGAAATGAAAAATGACGGGCCACAGTATGTCGTCCATTTATATTTTCTTTTCCAGACGACCTACAGTATGCCGTATCAATGTTTCTTATATTCACACGGCAAATAATCAGCCGTTTTTTATAACTTCAAAAATTAACAGTGATTAGGTACCTTTACATAATTAGGTATCGTAAAAGATATTACGAGCGATGTTGAACAGTACTAGCATCAATGGTGGTGTAGAGAGATAAACAAAACAGACTAGTCTTAAATATCCAAATTAGAAGATGGAGGAGGGGGTGTGAGGTTTGAGAGAAATAGGATACAAGATCTAGGTTTTGATTCAAAAAGATTCTAAACAAAGAAAAGAAAGCTGCTCCAAATTATCGATTGAGTAACTTTAAAAAAAAAAATGAAACTGAAGGGCATACATGTGTATATTCCTGTGAGATTGTTTTATAGAAAAACACAGTGAAAAGAATTTGAGTGAAGTGTTATCCAAACGGTTTATACTATATCGTCTAATTTTTTTTTAAAAAGAATAGGCAGCTTACAGTATATCGTCCAGTTTGCCTTTTTTCTTTCCAAATGGCTGATTCATACCTGTATAGACTTTTATCCCTCTATCACATAGTAGGTTAGGTTTTATACTCTTTTACTTAGATTTTCTATCGTTTTGGAAGGGATAGACTCTAAAATAGTCTATCCCATAGTCTTAGTTCTTAAAGGGAATGATCTTGTTCTGACTTGAATGAATTTAAGCTTTTTATATATTGGCACGGCCTCCCTCTCTGTTGGACGGGTTGGTCTTACAGCCAATCTTCCTTGTGCATGGTCAATTCGTCTGACTGGCAGGTCTCACTGTCAAGCTCCCTTCTGCCTGATTCAACTCTCAACAATCATATGCAAATATGATAACACCCACAATGTTAGTCTAAACTGGCTGCCAAAGATGACAATTTGAACTTCCACCAGTTATTGGTAGTCAAAAAGAGGACCAGAAAGACTGTCGTTCTGCTTAATGACATATGTTATCACTTATCATAAATATCGTAACAGGTACTTGTGTTGCCACTATCACTTTTCTATTTATTGAAAAGGGTAAATCTGTATTGATAAAAAGGAAAAACAAAAGGAAAAACAAAAAGAAGCACTCTTGCTAGTGCTACAAGAAAGCATCAGCGTCCCAAACACTCTTGCTAGTGCCACTATCACTTTCCTCCGTCTGCATCAAATGCAATTACTTTGCACCTAATTTCTTGATTTTTTTCTTTGTAAATTAAAAATTTGTTGAAATTTTGGGTTCATAATTGCAGGTATCTTATCTGTATGTCACCACCAATTCTTGTAATCGTCTTCTCTTATCGGTGTGTCACCACTGCTGTCTTAATCTGAAAACTACATACCATAGCTTTTAGAGGAAATAAATTCCAAGCTCTATATCTCGTCAGTATGTCACAGGTGGATCAGGATAAGTACAGTCCACCATTACCAATAATTGGTGTATAAACAACAGCATCAATGTTAGTTTGTTTTCTACTTATGTTGTATGATATATCAACGGGTTTTTATCGTAAAAGGCCATGGTTACCTTGTAAGTTTTTCAGATTAAACTCATTTACATTATCTCTTCTGTCAGTAGCTACTAAGTTACCATAGGATCTTACAACTTTTATGCCAAGAGCTCAAGATCAATTATCTAAGCTAACTAGTACAACATTGTTATGTATTTGCATGGGTTTTGCTATGCCTTCACTTGGGATTCAACAAAATTTTGAATGTTTATCAAATATGGCCGCACTAATCATTTTGGTAGTAACTGTTTTTTTTTTATCGGCAAAAAAAAGAATAAATTGATCAAAAGAAAGAGGGTATAAGAGGCTTATACCACCCTGTCCACATAAACATAAAAAAAGAACTTACTCTACAACTAGACTAAAAGTTCAAAGCAAAAGAAGACCAAAAGGAAACTAAAAACAGCAAAACACTCAAAATACTAAACACTGTGTGATATAGAATAGCTTCAACTCATAACGAATCAGACCCAAAGTAGAACAAGTTCCATCTTTTCAAAATATTAGAGGGGTGTATCGACTCAAATTCCTTCTCCATAAGTGACCAGGAATAAACGCAGTATATGGCTTTGGTTTATGACAGTCGCTTTGTTGCATACTTTGTCAGAGAACACACTTGCATTACGTTCTTGCCAAATGCACCACATAATAGAAACATGGATAAAATTCCAAACAAAATTGAGAGAATAAGAACGTTGATGTAGATGCCATGACTGCAGGGCTGTTGACACAAGGAGATCAACATTATGCAGATTCAGATTGGGCAGTGTGTCCAGACACAAGGAGATCAACTGCAGGATATGCAATTTTTATTGGTCCTAATATGGTTTCTTGGTCTTCTAAAAATCAACAAACAGTTTATAGATCATCAGCAGAAGTTGAATACAAGTGTTTATCTATTGCAGATGTTGAGCTTCAATGACTCTCATATTTGTTAAAATAATTGAATGTTGATATTAACAGTCCTGCTTTGTTTTTATGTGATAATACTAGTGTTTTGTCCCTAGCATCTAACCCTATTTTTCATGCCAGGACAAAGCATGTAGAAATACAATTTCATGCTGTCAAGGAATTGGTTGAGAAGGGATTTTTGAAGCTGCAGCATGTAGCTTCTGGAGAACAACTGGCAGACTTATTCATCAAAGGATTATGTTATCGAACATTTTCAAGACTTCTGTGTCAGCTACTAAGTTCAATTACATCTTCATACACCAACTACAGCCTCTGAAGATTTATCTCCAACTTAGACATTCTTCTTTTCACTTTTCGTATATTTTTCTTTTGTTTTTCAGTTCAAACATTTGTTGTTTTATTCCCTCGCATCTGTTTGCAGGGGGTATGTTAGAGTATTGTCAGTATTGTCAAATTCAAGTCAGTCATATTTGACTTGACTTTTATTTGTCCAGCTATTCTTACAACACAACTTTATTACAGTTGTCTTGTACATATTCTTGTAATAACTCTTACAAGTCTTTTATCCAATTCAATTATATTATCCTTTAAACGTTTCTCATGTTGTATGTAAAGCAAACAGGAGTTGTTTGCGTAAGCGAATCGATTATTTTTTCGTGCTTGTTAGTAAAAGAATTCTTCAAATGGGTACCGAGGAACTGCATAAAATTTTATTGTTTAAGGTTCTTTGGTGGATCTGTGAAAAAATTTCTGGATTCAGAATTAGAAAAAATAGTAGAAGAAGTACAAGAGGTTGTATACTTAGATGATATTGGGCTAGAGAAATGGATTTTAAGTATGGGATTGAAAGATGTGGGGAAATGGATTACAATGAGAAAGACGAGTTCTCCTACAAATATCATAAAATTTATACGCACGAATTCATTACCAAAACAAGTTTCCCTTGCACAAAAAATGGAAGCAGTTGGATCAAGTTTTTTAATTACTAGTCCATACGAGTATATATAATCTGTTTATTTTTTCAGTTGTGATTATGACTAGAATGTCTTTAATTGCATTACCATCTTCACTGCCTGGAGCACTAGTTCATACTTTAGGCGAAGCTTTCGAAATCATTTATTTCGTTGACAAAAAGTTGAATCCGAGAAACTGCAATAGCAAATCCAAATCAATGCTCGTAGAAGATATTTGGATGTGCATAGACATTAAAAGTCATTAGTTCTGAGAAACGTTGTAATGAAATATATTGAAAAGCGATAAACCAAGATAGAGTTATTACATAGAATTTATAGTTGTAATAACAGTTGTAGAAATAGTCAAACTAGTCAAGTCAATATTAGCCATAGAAGTATTGACTTGACCAAAACTATTTCTAACACACCCCTGCAAACTAATACTGGAAAATCACAGTATCAGTTAGAACAACAAACAAAAGAAAAGAAATACAAACAAATATCTGTCAGAAAGAAAACCAAAAGAACTAAGATAATCTTCAGTTATAGTAAACAATGGCACAAAAGAAGAAGAACCCAGTAATTGATGTAAAAGCTTTGAAAAAATGGGATAACACAACTCCTTTGTGAACAAATCTTCAAGTTGTTGTTCACTAGATACATGTTGAAGCTTTAAGAATCATTTATCCACCAACTCCCTTATAGCATGATATTGAATTTCTATATGCGTTGTCCTGGCATGAAAAGCAGGGCTAGATACCAGAGACAATGCACTTGTATTATCCGAGAGAAACAACACAGGGCTTGTAACTTGAACATTCAACTCAGCTAACAAATATGAAATCCACTGCAATTCAGCTGATGCAACAAAAAGACACTTATATTCAGCTTCTGCTGAAGATTTATACACAATTTTTTGTTTCTTAGAAGACCTAGACACCTGATTTGGACCTAGAAAAACTGCATAACGTAAGGTGGATCTCCTAGTTTCTGGATAACCCTCCCAATTTGAATATGTAAAGGCTTTCAGTTTACACACATCACCACTTTTTAAAGTAATTCCCAGATCAATTGTGTCTTTCAAATATCTCAAAATTCTTTTTACAAGTTGAAAATGTATATATATTGGAGAATGGATGAACTGTGATACATAATTCACACTAAAACATATATCTGGTCTTATAAAAATTAAATATTGTAAACCTCCTACTATAGTTCTGTACTCACTTGGATTATCTAACAACTTTCCATCATTAACAGAAACTCTTACAGCTTTAACAATTGGTGTCTCACAAGCCTTACTATCTACCATCTTTGTTTTATCTAATAGTTCCATAGTATATTTATTTTGTGTTAAAGTTATAGAATCAAAACTCCTAACAGCTTCAATACCAAGAAAGAACCCCAAATCTCCCAATTCCTTCATAGAAAATTCATTCTTCAAAGAAATAATAAGACTATTTATCATACTAGATGAACTGCCAGTTAAAAAAATATCATCAACATATAATAGTAATACTAACATATCATCCTGACTTGTGAAGACAGCGTTGAATTATCACAGATTGACTTCTTGAAACCATAGGAAATAAGAAAAGTACTAAATCTATTAAACCAATCTCTTGGAGCCTGCTTCAACCCTTACAAACTTTTCTTGAGATGACACACATGAGTAGGATGATCAGGATCTACAAACCCTTGTGGTTGTTCCATATAAACATTCTCATCCAAAAAGTCATGTAAAAAGGCATTACTTACACCAAACTGTCTTATTTTCCAGTTCTTATAAGAACTAAACAAAAAACAACTCTCACAGTAGTACATTTTACCACAAGACTAAAAGTTTCATTAAAATCAATACCATCTTGTTGATTATATCCCTTAGAAACCAGCCTTGACTTGTACCTATGTACTGTACCATCAGACTTTTGTTTTTATATTATAGACCCACTTATAACCCAAGATATTCATATGTGGCTCATATGGAACTTTAACCCATGTTTCATTCCTTGTCAAAGCATCATACTCTTCTTGCATTGAACCCTCCCACTTTAGATTTTTTATAATTGTCTTAAATGTTTTGGGCTCAGAAACTGTGGTTAACAAGGCACTGAAAGATTGAGAAACTAGATGTTTAACAGATAGAGAAGAACATGATCTGGAAATTATTTTGGTTTAGTAATACCCATCTGAGCTCTAGTCACAATGATACTAGTTAGTAATATCTCATAAGTACTTGGAAATTTAGACACAACATCTGTAGAAGAAGAAGTTGAACAAGGATGAATACAGACATGAGACTCAGAAGTAACAAAATAAAACTGAGATTTATCAAATACCACATGTCTAGAAACATGAACCTTTTTAGATTATAACATATATAACCCTTATGAAGTGTATTATAACCATCAAACACACACTTTACAGATTTGGGAGACAGTTGTCATCTCTTGAATGAGATAAACAAGGATAACATACAATTCCAAAAGTTTTAAGAATATAATAATCTGGAACAAGACCAAACAAAACTTCAAAAGGAGACTTATACTTCAAACTTTAGTATAAGTTTTATTTATGAGATATGTTGTTGTAAGAAATCCATCATACCGATACTCTTTTGGACAAGAAGAATGAAAAGGAAGTGAATTTCCTATTTCAGTAATGTACCTATGCTTTCTTTCATCTAAGTCATTCTGTTCAGGAGTTTTAGGACAAGATATCCTAATAAGAATATTATTATGTTCTAATAGGACTTTAAACTATCCTTTAACTAATTCAGAGGCACCATCAACTTGAAACGATTGTATCTTTGTTGTAAACTGATTTTCAGTAAGATTTTAAAGTGTTCAAAACATTTAACATCATCAGATTTCAACTCCATTGGACAAATCCAATGAAATCTACTAAAATCATCTATAAAAACAATGTAATATTTTTACCATTAAAGATAAAATAGTAGGACCCCATACATCAAAGGTATTAGTGACAAAGGTCTTTCTTCATGAGAGTTTGGCAATTGAAATGGCAACTTCTTTCTTTTAACCAACTGTCTGTGGGGGAAAAAACAAATTAAAGGGTAATTTAGTAAAAAGTGAGGTAAGCAGGTGATAATTCGGCAATCCTTAAACATTTGTATTGTTGAATTACTTTGTTTATATTCAAGAGATAAATATGTACAATGGTCATTTCAATCTTGCTTCAGTCACAAATGAGAAGGAGAAAGGTTGGTCTTAGGGAGGGAAGCTAGAGAAGGTTGAGGTTAGAGTCTCAGACTCGATAGGATGTAATGGATGTGAATAGCTATGAACAATGTTCTGTATGAGAGAGTTGAATGATCGAGTTGATATTAGACTTGTCTCAGAGTTCGACTTGTGTCGACCTTATTTTTTTTGTTCAATAGATTGAGAATATATTTATATCATAGATATTGTAACCACTTGACCTCTTCTCTGGAAGAAAGTTTCGATGGTTGAGTAGTGGATAAGTGAAGAAGTTGGATAAGGTGTTGACAATTGCTCTCCAGTTTGATTAAGGCTGAATAGTCAGTTACTCAACTTACCACTCCTCTACTCAACTGTTGATCGAACTTTCCAGAGTTTTCTATTTACTGGGTGCACTGAACTACATACCGTAGACCACCATACCAAAACCCTAATGAGTATCCCCCCATTTGTGACATTTGATGTCTCGTGTAAATTTTGTAGTATTGAGTACTACTAACAATATTAAGTCGAATGAAACTTACTTAGTCTTTTGACTGAAGACCTGTCTTGTTTGACTAGGCTAATGAGTCTTGATAGACCAAAGACAAAATAAATATATATTATTTGTGTATAAGGAGCAGTGTGTCCAACTTAGTCAATTTTACATCGATATGCTTATTTCGTAAAAATAAGTGTATGCTGATGAGCATGAGAAAATGTATGTGAGGCCACATACGAAAATATATATATATATATGAGAGGATACACATAAAAATATGTGTGAGAGGTCATACGTAAAAATATATATGTGAGAGGCCACACATATTAATGAGACCTAGCATGGCCCTTGACCAATAAACTAGGGTTTTGAAATTCACATGGATGCAACAAACCCTAATAAGCAAGTACTAGAAGCTGACGTTGAGGTTCCTTAGTTGAAAGGACTGGCTAAGCTACACGAGTTTTGCCAATTGAAACAAAAGACAGGAGATTTCCCAGGCACTAAGATGCACAAGCTCTCCTCTTTTACCTAAGAAGCAAGATTTTAGATTAAAAGAGTCAAAACCATAATTTGAACAAGAGCTCAGACATTCATGTTTTTTTTTACTCTTTGTACATAGCTTCACACGTTGAGGGTAAAAGAGTAAAACATTAAAATTTGACAAGAAACTAGAATCCCACGTTTTATTTTTTGTACTAAGCCCCACGCATTGAGGAAAATGAGTAAAATACCAAATTTGGAAAGAAGTAGGACGTCCATGCTTGGCCTTTGAGAAAAGACGTGCAAGTTTTGCTTTAGAAGCAATACATACGAGCTTAGCAAGGCGCACATATTGGGGACAAGAAAATCTTCCCTTTTTCAAATTAGGGTTTGAAAGTATTAATTAGGGTTTAAAAGTGTTTTTGGTCGTGGAGGCAAGAGACACACATTTCGAAACCTAAGAAGGACAAGCTTTGTCTCACCTAAGATAGACAAGGTAATGGGGCATCAGCCCCTTGGACTTGGACGGACAAGGATGAGTCTTCCTTGCCATGATTTCGTAGGAGTCTTTCCAGATCTTCGAGGGTCACGAAGTTGGATTGCTGGTTCCTATGCAGTGGTCGGTCAGTGATAACATGAACTTCACTGTCCCTCTGAGTCCTTGACGTCCTAGCGTCAGTGCTCATTTATAAGATTGGCTCTGGTTTGCTCTGTCAGACGATAACGTTGTTCCGTATAGAGTTGCTCCGTCAAAGTCTTAAGACATGCGAGTAATTCCTTCTAAGTGGTAGCCATATCCACCTATGTTCTGGCAAGAACTTCCTGTCTCTTCATCAGATCAGCAATGTTGAGCGGCGTTTGAACATTCTTGGTGTCTTCAGCGGTTTTTTTACTAGGAAGAGGTGTGGTAGTAGCATCTGTAGTAGCATTGGTACGAGGAGGGTCAGTAGTGATAAGGGTGTTTTCAGAATCACCACCACCAGTACTACCAGAACCGGTAATAGGAGTTGTAACCACTTCAGACCTAAGATCCATCATTTTGAATATCAGAAAATTGGCTTTTGTAACCGAGAGGTTGATCTCCCATTTTGGTCGCCAATTTTTTTAGGAAGAAAGAAATATTCTACAAAATGGTACTTTCATGTAGGTTCGAGAGATCAAGCTCGAACAGGACGAGCCTAAACCAAGAAATGGCCATTCATGTCCTGCTTCCATCACAAAGGTGGAGAAGATTGGGTAGGTCTTAGGGGAGGGAAGGAAAGAAGGTTGATAAATCTCAGTGTGTTGAGAAGAATGGATGATCTCTGGGATGAATCGATAATTCTGTATATCTTGTCTCTTAGTTCTCTCTTGTTATTTTCTCGAATAGATGAAGTCATTTATTTGTATTTCTGAGGAGACATGCTGATTTCTCATAAGTGGTGGAAATTACAAAAGAAGTGGAGGAGTAACGACTGTGGAGGTTGTAGTGGAGTCATGTCCGAAAAATAGGGAGAACTTGTATGACCACTACTCCTCGTACGACTTGTAGTTGTCCCATTACTTGTTATATTCTTGTTCGTGGATGTGTTGTCACAACGCACGATTTCCATAGACTGCCATACCGATACCCTAATGAGAATCCCCCCATGTGTTGTATTTGATATCTCGTTAAAAAAGTGGAGTCGTGGACTATAACTTTGTTTCAAGTCAAGTCAGGGACTTGCTAAGTCAGTGAGGCAAGTCACGTAACTCACTAGATTGACAATCAGACTGATCAATACTGAGTCTGGTAAGTGTTAGTGTTTATGTGCTATCTTAGGAGTAACATGGCATAATGTTAATGGACAAATGTTAGCTTAGAAGTGACTTGGCATAAAACTGAAAGATGTTTGAAGTCAAGATTGTGTGAAGGTTCTTAAGGACCAGACTAGCACGCTTAAGAATAAAGCTTGATAGATAGCATCAAAGAGTACGACAAGTCCCTTGAGGACGCTGCCTAAGTTGGTTACCGCTTAGCGCAAAGAGTACAACATGTCCCTTGAGGACGCTTCCTAAATGAGTTAGCGCTTTCGATTGAGAGCTAAGTGATGCGTCCCTTGGGGACGCGGCATAGGTTTTGCTATCGTTGGCCTTTGAGGCCAGCGCAACAATGTTGTGGCGCGTCCCTTGGGGATGCGACTTGATGAGATAGTTTTAGCCTAGGTGCTAGCACAGAGAAGCTAGAGTTATCCTAGTGATAAGGCACATTGTGCTCCTTTAGAGACATTGTTCTTTAACTGTGGCACGTCCAAGAGGAACAATGCATATTTTATGGAATGTCCTTGAGCATAATGCTAAAGTGGCATATTTTTGTAAAGTCAGGACGGCAGATTGTAATGCGCTCTTTCGAGAAAGATATTAAGCTAGAATACGTTCTCAAAGATCAGACATTAGCTACTTTCAGAATTGATAGATGTTATTGGAACATCGATGCACATTTGAGACAAGTTCAAGGAATTCAGTTGTAGAACTTATGCGACTTAAGACTAGTTCGATATGGCATAAATATTGTGAATATTTTAGAGGCTACAATATCAGTTTAGAATGCCTGCAACTACTTGTAGAGACTGTATTCTTAATTCACTTGCGGATAATAGTAGAGATATAATATTTCATGTTTTAATATAAAACTAGAATTATGCACCTAGATATGCGTATATACTTCTATGTTCCTGCAGCTAGACAAAATGACGATTTTACAATTCTAACTCTCGTCAAAAACTCACCATCTACATTAAGTCCCTTATTTAGTGAGGAACAGTAATGTTGTACAGTAAACACTAGGTGGTGACACTATGATTATAAAAATTATATATACATAAGAGTATAAGAAGATGTACTTAGCTTCTGGCTTCTAGGTACTCAAATACATACCCTTTAGCATTAACTTGGCAGGGATTAATAGATGTCCGTGTTCTTATCAAGAATGCTAACTTGTGAAGAGAAAGAGAACATTGTGGCGTTTGAGGTGAGTTTCCTAATCCAACAGAGACTTGCCATAATTGGTTGTCTCTCTCTCAATATATATATATGCACGATGCACGACATCACCTCCCTCTCTCATTATTTTTTTTGTTCGCAGGTATTTGGGAAGGTTGATCCCTTGAGCACACGTCAGCGAGAATTGGTCGTTGGAAAGATCAATCCAACTTTATTCGAATGAATATCTGCTCCATTCAGTACTTTAGTAAGTAGGTAGATGTTATCTCTCCTTGAAGCATGACCAGGGATATTAGAAAGATGTTGATGGGATACTAACGTCATGTTCACACTCCCCTTGTTCACATTGGTCAATGTTATACTGAATTTCGATTAAACCTTGTTGATCGAAGATTCTGATTTCTAACACAACGTCATATTAAACTTGGAAAATATACCAATGGATGAACAATGGGGAAAAATATTTTACACAACGTATGTTCACTTATGTCTCTGCTATAACATACTAAAAGAGCGCGCTATTCCGGATTATCGTCTATGAGATATGAATAAAACGTTGAAGTATATTACAGCTAAAAAACCCATGGATTCTGCCTGAGTTAGTGTTGTCAGGCCCCTTTCACTATGGGGGTTGGATCACCTATTTTTTCCTTCCTTATGATAAGGTCGTTGTTGGATTTTGTAGTTGGAGATGACAGATTAGAGGATCGGCAGCGAAGTCAATCCAGCTGGCTGGGTCTTTTTATAAAAGTGGAGCATAAATTTGGACCAAGCGATAGCATAAAATTTGTTTTACACTAGCTCATGTGTTTAGCATTTTTGGTTTTACGACTGGGATACTCTTCCCTTGATTATCAATAATTACGAGAAAGTTCGAGACATGAAAAATACGAGTACAAAACATTTCAAAAGGTATAAACTTGGTCCATATTTCGATCAACTATTTTTGATTTGGAGATGATTTACGATGTAGAGATATAAACTAATTTGACACAAAAATAATATTATTACCAAATGAATGTACATACTTTTTATATATGTTTTTCAAAATTTTAATTAAACTACGTGTTTGTTTTAAGGGTCTGGAACGATATTTCCAGTAATATGATTCTTTATTTATTGTTAAAAAGAGGCTAATAACCGAAGAAAATTAATTTTCCAGATTTTTCGGTTTTCCTAGAATATGGGAATTGATAACCCACGACATAGGTGGGCTTATAATTGCCATTCCGGTAAAATTAAATATTTTCAACTGAAATTACCGATCTAAGTACACAAAAAATAACAAAATTTATTTATCATCGTTATTGTTAGTGTTTGATTCAATGACGGTAAAATCCATATTATTATTGTAGCTAGATTTTTGTAAAAATTTCATGGTTAGTATAAATTAACCAGTAAACCATATTGATACGGAAAAATTTATAATATTTATCGCCTAATTTATATCTATTATTACTTAAATTTATATTAATTTCTAATTTTTTATAGTTTCATAGGTACATAAAAAAATCCTAGCTACAATAAAACATGGCTAGTCTCCAAAAGAAGATGCAATGAATCCTTGCAACTAACAGTACAGCTAAAGCAAAGAATTGGAGAAAGCATGCAAGATAAATGAATATCCTATGAGCTACATTTAAATATGAAGCCTGATATAGGGGCTCCAATATCTATAGAGGGGCTCCTCTAATAAGACGAAATACGGACATTATGAAGTAAAACTTAAAAACTCCTTATCCATAATATTTTCACAATACCCAAATCACCCTTCATTAATATGTTAACTACCTTAAATAGTGAAAATTTAATTAAGCTAATCATGGTTAATTAAACTTAATTTTAGACTAAGACAAATTGAAATCAAATGATTTTTTTTTTGGATTTGTGATTTGGGGATGAAAAACTAGATGAAATGTGAGAAAAAAATTTCGTTTTTTTTAAACCCTAGTTTTTGATTTAATCAACCATAGTAACCATTTAGGTCTTTCTAGATTAAAATCTTGATCATTTTATGGCTCAAATTAGATGAAATCACGAATTGAAAGTTTGATTTTGTGTGATTCAGAGACAGTTACGGTTGGGTTTCATTACGAACCCAACCGTAACACCAAGAACACCGAAGAACACCTTCAGTTACGGTTGGGTTTTGACTCCAAACCCAACCGTAACCTCAAGAACACTATGAACACCCTTTGAACACATAGTTACGGTTGGGTTTGGCTTAAAACCCAACCGTAACTCATCCTTTTTAGCATTGATTTTTGAGGTCAAATTTGAGTTTTAAAATCCAAATTTTGAAGTTATTCAACCATTTTAACTAGATTGTAGGTAAATTGGGTCATTCAAACACACAAAAACCGAAAAATCAACAAATTAGAGATTCCAAATTTTGAGTTATCAGTAGAATTTACGGTTGGGTTTTGGCTAAAAACCCAACCGTAACTAATTATGTTAGTTGCATGTTTCATGATATAGTTACGGTTG